>VXAU01005002.1:633515-664873 GCA_013399695.1 Formicarius rufipectus | reverse complement strand
CCCTTCAATGACACCTCCAAACACTGGACAGGCTGTTTCTTGAATGCCTTAGGCACGGTCTTAAGCAGAGTATGAAAGGTCTATGACTTAAGCTAGAAGGGACTAGCTGTCAACTTGAGAGACCTTTTGCTCCCGTGCTCCTTCCTTCCAGCTTCCATAAGTCTATTTTGCGCCAGGTGTACTGTGCCACACAGAGAGGATGCAAAACAGCATCTTCTCTGAGGAGCTAAGGTGGCCATTTGGCAATCAGTCAATTCCTACTCTCTTGCCCCCTCTTACCTCCCAAATTTCTGGTTTAGGCACCTCCAGCTTTCCCTCTAAACATCCCACAGAGGGCAACAGAATCCCTGGCACCTACGGGACCACTGATGAGCCTTTCAGTGCCCAGAAGGTAAAGTGAGCTCATGTTGGCTCAAACAAGAAGTGACTTCTGTAGACTATGGCTTTGCCTATCTAATCCAGTTTTGGGGGTAAAGGTTTGCAGGTTACTCCCAGGAAAAGAGTAGGAAAAGATGTAGAGAAGAGGCTTGGATCAGAGAGATGGAATGCCAAGAAGAAAGCAAGAGGAGGAAGAAAGGAAGAAGACAACTAGTGAAGAGCAGGAAAGTCCAGCAGGTCAAGAAGCGCAGGTGTGTCCCAGGCTCTGTTCATCTTTCCCAACTCTCAGCACTGTCCCGAGGCCTTGGCAAGGGTCAGCTAAGGCCACAAACAATGCCCTGTCAGCTGAGTTCCCCAGAGGGGGCAACCAAACCATGCCAATTCCAGCTTTTGTGGGTCATTTTCTGACTTTCTGACTGTCCTTGTAGGTGCCGCTTTCCTGTTGCCAGCTGAAGCCCTGGGACTTGTGGACCTGTGTCCCTCACCCTACCCCTAATGTTATTGTTGTTTGTAGTAAAATTAGCTTTTGTTTCTTCTCACTATGCCTGATATATGACTTTGTGGACTGGGAAGATGCTGTTTAGGGAGGAGTTTGGGATCATCCCTTGCCCCAGAAGCCTTGCCAGTAGGCATCAGGGCTGAGCTCAGGTGCTTCCAAATTCCGACCAAAGCACCGAATGCCTCAAAAAGGCTGAGTTTGGGAGGCATGTGGGGAGGTCCTATGCACCAACTGCCCTGCTGGAGCAGGCTCACCTAGAACAAGTTGCCCGGGACAGTTCCTCCACTTGGAACTCTAGGAGCCCAAAAAGAGATTTCTTTCCAAACAGGGCCTTTCTGTTCCTCCATCCTTCTTTTTTAACAGGGTTCTCAATGTGGGTGGTTTCTTGAGAGCCATGTCACTGTAGTAAGAGTGTAGTGAGAGAGTCACTAGAGACCATAGGACAGGCAGAATATGACAGTGGAGATCATCAGTCTGGAGAAGGCTAATGAAGAAGCAGGGCCTGGGACTGAAATTCAGTCTTGGCCATCAGGAAAGAAACATGCGCTGCAAGAACACACAGAGCAATGACACCTTGCCTGGGGCTGAGGGCTGGGTCAGGGGACTGATAGGAGACCCTCAGCCCCGGGATTGGCAGCTGGAGGATGGGCTGATGGAAGGAGCCTGATGGGATCCCTGCTGGGCTTTCTCTGATGGAACAGTGGGTGCCTTGCCCCATTTTAGGACTGGGAAAGATGCTGAGGAGAGTTTCTGCTCCATGGCTGGAGAAGAACTCTCTCTCTGCCAGGACCTTGCTCAGCTCTGGAGCCCTCGCCAAGGACAGCCCCACCAGCTGGGCACCGTGCCCATGGCAGGACACTCCAGGCTGCAGCCACAACACTTGGCACTGGGGCAAAGCTGGCACCCCAGAGAGCCTCCCAGTGGGTGAGACAGCAGCACCCACAAGATGGGCTTCACAGCCCTTTGGGCAAGGGGCTGACTTTCGTTTACAGCGTCAGCCACCACACCCACCCTCTTTCTTGCCAGAGTGGGAGAGACCCAGAGGAAACTTGTGCCAAGCTCTCCACTTTCTGGCCTTTTTTTCTTGAAAAGTGCAGGTTTTGAACTCCATCACTTCTCCTTCAGTAACGGCATTGCTCAGGATCAGCAATTGAAGCAGACACTCAACATCCAAAGCTCTTCTTCCTTTTGGACCTAACTTAATTCCAGTATCTTGGGGATTGAAAGCTGGCACAGCAGGCCAGAAGCATTCCCACAGCTTGGCTGGTGTGCACCAAGAGGGCTTTGTCTTCAGTCCCCATGGTCATGTCCAGGGCAAACAGCTTGTGACACTGAGCAGGCCACTAAAGGGAGAAGACAAGGGCAGGGATGCAGGCACAGCCTTTGCCTCCAGCCCAGGGGAGCGGCTGCCCAAATGCAGCCCAGCAGCACTGTCTGTGCTTGTGGGGGTGCTTGGGGCACACAAATTCAACCTGAATCATCACCCAGAAATACAGCTGTCAAGAACCTTGATGCCAGTGGGCCCAGGAACTGGGCCTGGAAATCACCCATCCAAGACACAGAAGGCTTTGAACAACTGTGGCTATCCTGGAATACACTATGCCATGCGTCTCCATTTCATTTAACAACCGTTGTCCTGGAAAATGAGGGTTTCTCCTAGGCAAGACTGAAAGGGAGGAAGACTTCACACAGGAAACCAGCTGCACAACAAAAGTTTTCTTGGTTTGTTTTTCTTGGTTTAATTTGTTTAATTAAGGAAGGGAATATAGGAATTGGCATGGATGATTTATGTCCATAATTCCTAAAATATGCCTTGTAGCACTCAAGGTAGAATCTGCCACCTGAGGAACATGAGCATACATAAGACTATGGTCCTAAGAGGATGGATCACAGAGTCCTGAGGGAATTCGCTAATGCAGTTGCCAAGACACTCTCTGTGATATTTGAAAAGTTATGGCATTTAGATGAAGTTCCTGGTGATTGGGAAAAGGGAAACCTTGCACCCATTTTTAATAAAGGAGAACCCTCTGAACTCCCACCTGTCAGCATCACCCCTGCCCCTGGGAAGACCATGGAACAGATCCTCCTAGAAGCTCTGCTAAGGCTCATGGAAGGCTGAGATGTGATTTTGGACAGGCTGCATGGCTGCACTAAGGGCTAGTCCCGCTTGATCAACCCAGTGGCCTTCTGTGATGGAGTGACAATATCAGTGGAGAAAGGAAGGCCTATGAATGCCTTCAGTCTGGACTTTCCTAAGGCCTCTGACACAGTTCCCCAGACCATCCTCCTCTTTAAGTTGGAGAGATGTGTATTTGATGTGTGGACTCTGGTGGATGAGGAATTGGTTGGATAGTTGCATCCAGAGGATAGCAGTTCAATCATCCAGTTGACTATCAGTGAAAAGGGGTCCATATTGGGACCAGCGCTGTTTACCATCTTCATCAATGACACAGACAGTGCATTCAAGTGTACTGGATGTCATTTCCAACCCCAACTATTCTATGACACCACTGGACAACATACATGAGTCAGAGGAGCATTCCATATACCCTGCAAACTATTGTGCAAAAAATTAGGGTTTACAATTTCCTTTATCGAGAGGAGATAGTTTACCAGCTAAAACAGTGCTAAATTATGGAAGAGAAACTCAAGTGCTATAATTGTGGGTGTTTATCACTATTACAATTTTTTTCTATTCATAGAAATTTCATTTGAACAGGGTAAATCTGTGCCCGCAATACAAATGAGATCATCTGCAAACAAAGTAAATGGAAGAGGCACTTTTTATAGCTTTGTTTTATAACTGTTCTGTTTGAAGAGTTAGTCTTTAGTTTCATTGTTTCTCATATACCTTCATATTAAATCAAACACAGTATATTATAACCCTTCAATTAAAACAGGTTTTGTTTTCAGTTGGAAAAACACTAAAGGATAGCATAACTCCAGTCAATGTCTGTGAAGGAATTTTATCATTGAGGGAATGAGAAGTCCCTGCAATTTGTTTATTTTTTTGTTGTAGTACTGCAACAAAAATTCTGTGCAGAAAGTCTGACCACTTCTACACCACTTGAGTAGCATCCGTTTTAAAGAGTTGGACCTTTCCCATCAGCATGTTCGCCAGTGAGGGAAACTTTTAAGTGGGAGTGAGCTGATGCATTAACCCATGCTTAGCCTACTGTGCACTGATTGGTGGAAGGATAAATGATTTGTCAAAACCATGCATACCTGGAAAAGAACTATACTACAATGTGATGTCATTCAGCTATATTCCGCTGAATGATGATACAAGGATCACTTAGATTCATCTGGGAATGGGGAAAATCTATAATGAGCTATTGAGCTACTAGAGCCTTTGCTGTGTTCCCCAGGTCCTGGCGGCAGCTAGACAGCAGCTTGGTAGGCAATGGCAACTGGTGGAAGTCATGTAGAGTCACTTCCTCACTTCTCTAAGTCCCTTACTGTTTCCTCTTTTCCCCTACCCAGAATGTAAAAATTTATGCAAGCTAGATCTTCTGGGACTGGGAAACTATTTCCAGCTGGATAGAAACTTGCTTACACCTTCAAGTAGAAATGTAGCACGTGATCAGTTTCTTAACAAAGCTTGTTTTGTCATTTTGGGATAAACAGGCAAAAGCAATACTCTTTCAAAACTCTTTATGTTGTGCAGTAGCTTGAATTCAATAAGTTGTTGCTGGACTGCCTTTTGTTTATTTGTCTGGTTCCCAAACTGGAGCTCTCTAGCCACATTTGACCTTCTGCCTTAAAGAAGAATAGGTGTTCCTTTCCTTCTAATGTCAAAAACAGCAAGGATGCTGGGGAACAGCAGGAAAGTGGGAGGGCATCACAAGTCCCATCAGTGCCTGCAGCAGGGCGCTGGGGAAGCCCTGTGTCCAGTCTGGGCCCTTGAATAACCTCCCACAGAATCAGCATTTACAAGAACTCTTTGGAACAACCCAGCAGCACAATTCTCGTTTTAAGAAGATGATTACCTGGAAGAGCAGGAGGTGATAGCTGGGGAACAGATGAAAAAGCAATAAAATTTACATGGGACCAGAGAAAGCTGAAAACAGCATGACTCTAAACACTAGGCAGTTCTATTCACAATTGCAAATAGGAGAAGGCAGCCCTTGATTTTCTTAACCTTGTTCTCTCTCCTCTTTGTGCTTTTATATTGGTTGGTGAAGAAATTATGCTCCATTTTAATTTGGATACGTCACTACTTTGCTGTAGCCTGTAAAACTGACTACAGTGTACATGAAGACAGCTTTCCCTACTGGGTTTCAGTTGTCTGAGATTTCTGAATTAGAAGATTGCTGGTTTCCTCTAAGTTCATTAAAAAAAAAATAAAAAAAATGCAGCAGTTTGTGCCTTAGGTTGAGCAGAGTAGTCATGGAAAGAGAGCACATCTGCCTCCTCTGTGCCCTTTTCCCACCCAAGGAAAGGGTCTTGCTGCCTGGTCTGCCAGGGCTGCTTCTCACTGTCATGACTTTAATGTAAGATAAACTCTGTCTGAGGGAAACTCCAGTGTTGCTTTTCTTTGTTAGTTTGTCACAGAACATCTTCTGTTCCATTACACAATTTTTGAAATAACTTGTATCCTTGGTTATGAGTTAGTCAGTCGTATTTTCTTAGTATTATCTGATACAATGCCTTGTTTAAGAATGTTAGAGAAGGAACTAATGAGACTAAACTATATTTTAAAATGAAGACAACTTGTTGCATAGTCTAGTAGGATGAGAGCCTAACACACTTTTCTCTTTCAATTTAAAAAAAAAAAAAAAGCCTTTCAAACAAAGCAGGAAACTAACTTATTTGGTTTTCCTTAGTATAGAACGACCCTCACTGATTGACCCAAGCTGCTATGCTTTTGTTATAAATCATAGCCAGAGTGGGAACATGAAGCTGTGATACGCAGCTCTATTCAAATCACACTTGCTTTTCTACCTCTGAGGTGCCACTTGTTACGGAGACTTGCAAGTTATAAATAGGACAACATATAACAAGGTTTATTGCAAAGATATGCCAGAAAGTATGTCCTCTGTGGGGAGAGAATCTTTTAAAAGAGCCTTTTGATTTTCCTACTTTCCTACCTTTCATACCTGTCAGACACCTGCTCAGTTTTATGGGGTCAGAACCACTTTGCAGGGGGTGTGTGTATGTATGTGTGTGTGTATGCATGTATGTATATATGTGTGCCTATGTGTACATATATGTATGTATGTGCATGCATGTATGTGTATCTGTATGTGTGTGTGTATAAGTATATGCATGTGTGAGTATGTATGTGTGTGTGTATGTATGTGTACGTATGACTGTGTAAGTGTGTATGTACGTATATGTGTATGTATATGCATGTGTATGTATGTATGCCTGTGTGTCTGTGTGTGTGTCGGGACAGGGACGGGGTGGGTCCGGGCACGAACCGCGTGGGAAAGCGGGAACACGACTGGGCTGACAGCGACAGCAGGAACAGCGGGAGCAGCCCAGCCTGGGACCCCGCAGTGGTCGCGGGTCAGGGGCCCCGCCTGGGGAGTGGCCACGGCACACAAAAGGCACACAGGATTTCTCCGCGGTGCCCCCGGGTGCCCTTTTACGGGTCACTTAAGCTTTTCTGTATTTAACTTAAGTAGTGGTATTTCTCCTAAGTTGTCTGGGGTTTGTATTTGATGGATGCATCAAAGGTGCCCTCCTCCGCAGCAGTGCCTGCTGTTTTCAGACCCCTGTGGGTGTACAGAGCAGAGCTCACAATGCTTGGAGGGAAGCAGGGAAGTCCTTTTGTTCCTAGTGGCATGTTGTAGTGCTTTTATAAAGTTGTATACTGCTGCTGTAAACCCTTTTTGTCAAAACGTCAAAAATCTCTTAGAGAAAAATGTGTCATTTTTTCTCCAGACGCGAAGTCAAGGTGTCGAAGAATCAAAGGTTTTGCAAGAGTTCATGTGGGTGAGGTCTCTCGAAGTGTAAACCCAAAGTGTACACTGGTAAAACTACACCGGGGTGTAACAGTACCCATCTCTGCAGTTCCTGGACCTGAGTGTGCAAACACTCAGCCAGGGTGGCGAGACTCGACTCTTCTGGGCTTGTTGCTTCTTTTCCCTGCTTTGCCACTGACCTTAATGCAGCATTTCAGTTTGTTCACATGCAGAAGAATAAATTTCTCTCAGCCTGGATTAATTTGAGGATCTGTTCAGAGGCAGCATGAGACAGCATTACTACACAGAACAAAAGCTATGTCCATGAGCATAAAATACCTTCTAAGATGTTTATAGCTTCATCATTCCAGAAGCAGAGGAGAAAACTAGTTGTGACCTGAAGTTAGATTCCTTAACCAGTGTTTTTCTCCAGATAGACTGTGTAATGATTGTGGAAGTTGAAAGCTTCCCCCTGTTTTGTAGTCCTCCTTTTCTCTGCTGGGAGTGGTACCAGACGGTCTGACCCACAGAGAAGAAAGAAGAGAGGGGAAAGATGGTCTTAGTGTCCCACTAAGGGTGAAGGCTGGTTAGGGCTCAGTGGTGGAGCGTGGGTACAGAAGTTACTTATGACAGTTTAACAATCACAGTGAACTGACACAAACCAGCTTTGCTGTACACACAATGGCAATTGTACTGCACAAGAACATTACAATTGCCTTTCTACTCAGCTTTAATAGCTGATGGACATTGTTCTGACATTGCCACTGGTTTACTGAGTGACCTTGAACTTGTTTCTTTATTTCTTTGGGGTAGTTTCCCCCTCACTCTCTGCATTTTTATCATTGTGAATCTTGATAGGAAGGATGGCCACTTGCTGTGTATTGGAATCGTGTCAGTCTAACTGGTGTTTTACCTGCGGTCTCCCAGTGCTGCTATAATCTCATAATTCCTCATACTCATAGTGATCATACTATTGCTGAATGCAAAACTTTATCACTATATTACTGCTAATAGATCATTCACACCATTGTTTTTCAGAGTTCTTAAATATATTTTGTGTGATGAGTAAATAGGAGCAGGGAACTATTGAAAGTACTCTAGATTGTCTGGAAATGTGAAGTAAGTAAACATAAATCATGGAACAATAAAATCTTAATTTTTAATGCTTTCCTTGCTTTTCTGATAGATTTTATTCCTTTCCCTTAAAGTTCCAGTGGCAGTTGGCTGTTACAGCCTCCATTAGGAGAACATACTTTGTTGCTATAGCAATTCTTTCTCACTCTGATATTTTACTGCACGTAGATGGTGCTGGGAAAAAAAAAAAAAAAAGAAAAAAAAAAAAAAAAAAAGAAAAGCAAAGCCAAGGCCAAAGCAAAAAAACCCAACCTAACAACAACAACAAAAAAAATCACTGACCTCCTCACAAATGGTCAGCTTCCATGATTTCTTCTTTCTCAGCCACTTTTACCTATATCTCACAGCAATCTGTATTCTGGTAAACACTTTGTGTGAGGCACTATCTCGAAAGGTTTATTGTTGCCTTATAAGTGGCATACTGCACACACAGCAGGACACACTGCAGCACAGTGTCTGACATAGCAGCTATAGATTACTGTTAAGATAAATTCATCCTTTTTGATCTGAACATTTCACCAGCTCCAATTTGAAGTCTTGATATCACCCTGTCAACCAAAGGGGATGTTTTTAAGTAAGGGAAGAGTTATCAAAGGTTTACTCAAAGTTCCTTTTAGAATGGTTTCTACAAGAGCACAGATTTATATTTATTGGGTGTGAATGTAGGGCTCATCAAAAGTGCTAGACTAAAATCCCTGTAGACATAAGTCCTCTGTTCAGCAACGGATACTGAACAGCAGCTTTGAGTTTTTTCTCTTCTATCAAAACCAGATGCCTAACAGTTCAACTAATGAGGTAAAAAAGATCATTAATCCTGTCTTCTACTGACTGCAGGTGGCTGGGCTCTCCCACACAGGATGCCAGCATCCTCCTCCTGGGAATATGAAGCTGGGGCTGCCTGCACTCCCCTGGTTGTGTAGTCCATACTTGGAGCCAGAGAGAGGACAATCCATGGGGGCTAAATGGACACCAGCCTGGTTCTTGATGGGTAAGGCATAGCCTAGAAATAATTGTGTCCAGCATTTTGGGGCACATGGCCAGCACATTCCCTCTCCCAAGGGAAGGGCAGAACTCAAGGTGAGCAGTGGTGTGTGATGCCATTCCCCTGCCCTTAGCTTCCTGAATGGGCAAGGTGAATGGTTAGGAGGGAACAGGATAGGTAACTCCACATATGGAGCACTGTCCTCACAAGATCCATGGGACTTCTGCCTCGAGATAGCAGCATTCAGAGCACCACAAAAGGGTGTCTGAACCCAGTGGCACCTGCATGCCAGCTCCTGGTTTTCTCCTTTCATGGGTCCTTGTGTTACCTTGAGATTTGAGTGGGACTGGACACGACCTGGTCCTTCTACTCCTTTGCATTGCTGCTGGGAAACATTTCCATCAGAATGAACAGGAGGACAAAGTACAGCTCTCACCAACAGTGGCACAGCCTCTTGTCTCCTTCTCTTCACCTGCATCACAGTTCGTCAAGGAGACAAAAATGGAAAAAGAGCTATTTCACAGTCCAGTGACTGAGACTTTGTGTTGCTGGAGGGCAAGGCTTGAGGGTGTGATGGGGGCGGGCAGAATGCAAGGTCAACTGCTGCAAGACTGAAAGGCAAGGAGGAAAGCCCAGAGGGACAGTCTTTGCTGCGTGCTTTGCACTGTGCTCTCACTGCACAAAGTTCTGTCTTGCCAGGGAGCTGCTGTGCATCCCCAAGCAGAGATCAGGTAGAGACTAACATGTTTCAGGGCAAAAGTAGTGGGTGTGCATCACAGCACTGTTGAGGGTATTCAAGAGGAACTCTGCAGCTTTGAAATGGAGTCCTTGTGCCCTTGGCACTGCCACCTATATGGTGGGCATCATTGGACATTTGCAAATGGACTAGGACCTACTGATTGATGACAAGCAACTTGTAAGCATCCAACAGCAAACCAAAAGTAAAGACATGGTTTGCATCTTGGATAATTTGAGTCATGTCTCTGCATTTGGCTCATTGTCATCAGCCACATCCATTAAATTGAAGTGTCCAAATTCCTTATTCTGTTTTCAGCCTGAGGTTATAATTCCCTTCATTTTGTCAATGTACGTATATTTAGAAGAGAAGAATTTGTGAATAGTCCTAACTCAGTTTACTTAGTGTTTATAGCACAGAGTGTTGCATCGTTATCACAACAAAGCCCTTATTGTTTAGGTGCTTACAGTTTTGACAACTACATGCAGGCTGAAATTTTGAAGGCTTGGGCTTAGTCCATAGGCAGAGCTTTTGAAAGCTGGAAGTAAAATGATCTTTGAATTGTGTGTGCTTCAGTGACGTATTCCACCTAAAACACATTGTGTTGTTGTTTATCCTTGTGGTAACATAAAAATGGGTGAGCTGAGTCATTTAAACTGTCTTCTGTCTTAAACCTTACAAAGATTTACAAATAGAACTAAAAGTGGTGCAATTTTGAAATAAACTGCTTGTTGTGCTAAAAGAACACATCTTTTCCCTGATTTTTTCCTTCACGTATACACAGGAGAGTAAGGTGCTTGACTCAATGGCTTAAAATATTGGCTTCTGTGAGGTCCTATAAATTTATTTGAAATTGCAGGAATTATTTCTGTTACCTTGCTAACAGCTCCTAAGGAGACTCTTTACCCAAGAAAACAACAATTCATGCAGTTGGGTTCCCTGTTATAGGATCTTTTCTTTCCCGGCAGGCATCTGGTATTTGCCATTTAAGATGCTGAGTGTTAAAGCCTTGAGGATTTTTAACTAAGCTGCAGCTTGCTCAATCTTTTCCATCTGGTAAAAGACTTGAACTCCTATTACTTTTTGTTACTCATAAGGGTGGATCATGATTTCCCATCAAATAAGCCCCACTGGAGCTCGGAAGCCAGCATACAAGGATATGCTGCTTTCTGCTCACCAGCACATGATTGAAGGGAAGGGCAAGTGACTGGACCCCAGAGCGGAAGCCTGCTCCCACTCCCATTGGCTTTCACAAACACTTCTTCCATGCATCTTCAGTGTTATCCACTTCCTCATGCAAAGTAAGTAAATATAATTACTCTTCCTCTACAGAGAGGGACTGCAGCTTGCCCAAGATCCCCTTGCCCAGAGGGTAGTGTGTGAAGGATCAGAACTGAGTTTTCAGCCCTCATTCAGGTTATTAGATTTCACAGCATTAGTGTTGCTTTTGTGCTGCACTCTGAAAAGAATTGCTGCATTTTTTTTTATTATTTTTTAAAGTAAATTCTGAGTGTGTAGGGAAAATTATCACCCCTCCTCCAGTACTTTATATGGCAGACATATTAAATAAAAACACTGTCTGCTAGGAAGGGATGTCTACAGTAATCTGCTCTGTAAGGATCATGACAGTTGCTTTTCTTTGAGAAGCTGGGAAGCATAGACTTTTAAATTTGAATTTTTTTTTAATTTACAAGTTTATCTATATACCTTCTTAGAACTGCCAGAAACCTTATTGTCCTGAATTTCCATGGGTGAGTATCCTAAAAACAGAGGGAAAGGCGAAGTATTTGCAATACCAAACCCAAAGCTCTGCCCTTTTAATTTTCGTTTCAGTTTCAAGCATTTCTTGTCCAGGAGGGCAAGTGTTTTGTCATATGTACAGTCTCATCAAAAACAGTGTAACACTGTTTATGGGGCTAATTACAGAATTTTTCACAGTAATAAATGTGATCAATCCAATTCCCAAAAAGTAATAATAATTTTGTTATTCAGGACATAGTATCTGTAGCTAATAGCTGCCTTGGTGACTGCATGCATGGCTCCCTGCCACAGTGACTATACAACTTAGTGATGTAAATGTGCACCGAGGCATTGCAGTGCTGTGTCCAAGGCAGCTGTGAACAAAATCTGAGCACAAGCTGCCACCAACATCTGTCTGGCAGAGAGATGTTGATGTGCCCATGGCTGAGAGGCCTGGACACTGTTTCCTTCTTTGCCAAGAGCCTCCCAGGTTGACTCTAGATAAGCAGTGAAATCTCTACTTTAGATACTCACTTTTAATGTGAATAGCAATGGTTGCCCACCTCCAGATGTGTTAACATCTATGATGTTAAAGTTCTCCGGTGAAGACACACTCATCACTCACCTCTGATCAGTATCGTGCCATCTAACTAAGTTAGATTCAGAGCAGGGAACCTCTCTAAAGCATGCAGTTGTCTCAAGGTCTTTCCGCTTTGATTCTGTGTCAAGTGCAAGGATTTCTTAACAGTCAAGGGTATTATCCCACATGCAAGTCCCCTGGCCTTGTTCATACCAAGAGAAGTACCATCCTTGGAAACTTTCTGCTTGCAGTCTTTCATCAGGCATACTAAAGGAGGGAATGAAATGAGGTCCAAGAACCTTTGTATGAAAAATACAGCTAAGGTGAAATTAGCCATTAGTTGAAAAAAAGGGAAAAAAGTTCAAAGGAGCAAGATAAATTGCAACAAGCAATAAAAAGCTTGTTAATAAATGCCATGCTAAAATTGCAAAACAACAGCAAGTGCCCAGCTGCCAATGGGTTTCATGCTAGATAATGTAGAGTTGAAAAACTGATCTTAATGCCTGAGTAATTAACAGTGAATTATTTTAATATGACAACTAAAGCTGAGCTGTGACTAGTGCTGTAGCACTAACAGCTGAGCAGCTGTATCATTATTTGTGTCTTTGCCTGTGTAATCTTTTTACTGTGAAATGCCTTTAATTTTAGTTTGCTGAAATAGCTCTGAAGGGGCAAAGGAGTAAGTAGATATAAAATATCCACAAGCTTACAGAACGTGTGCTTCCATGATAGGGCAGTGTGAACAATGGCCTGCTCTCAATTGCTTGAGGTAACTTACATGCTGCAGTTTTTCTTGTAATGTTCCAGAAACAATAACTGTATCTATCTCCAAACACTAGTGTATCCCTTTGTAGGAGAAGCAAGAAGAAATAACAGAAAATATTTTTTATAGCGTAGAGCAGCCTGATATAGCAGGTATGTCAAGAATGCTTTGAAATGGTGCTTACATAATATGAGGCTGTGTTTACATCTTAGTACAGTCCCATCAAAAAGCTGTGTCTCCATTCAGAACAAACTATCTGAGCTAATTATATAGAAGGTAGCTTCTTAAAACCACATTTTCATTTTTAAGTCTTGTGAAGTAAAGGCAAGTGGAAAGTATAGTTTCAAGTTTTGAAAGGATATATTAACTTAAAGTGGATCCCCTGCACTCAAGTCATTATGTGTTAAACTTTCAGGTGCATCAACAGGCAGAAATTCAGTAAATATCATGCAGTAACACACAATGATAAAGTTGCTCTGGGCTATCATTCATGCTGGTGAGTTATCTATCGCATGCTGATATTGCAAACCATCAGTTTCCACCAGAACATAAATACCCCGTGCTGCAGCAGCAAAGGAACCAACTGGATTATATTTCTCTGTTCTAATGTTTTTTTTGTTTTCTGGGGATTTGAAGCGCAGTTTGTCTTGGTTTAATTTTTATGAGAGCTTTGGGGCTTTTGTCTCACTTGGCATAGTGAGGTATAGCAAGACTTCATTTATGATTGTATACCCAGTGTTTTTAGAGAAAATATTGCAGAAAGAAAAGTACTATTTTATGAAGGACTCCTTTTCTGCATGTGCAGCACATAAACTGAGGTTCCCTGGACACCATGCTCAGAGGCTCGGTTCAATCCCTGTTTGTTCTCTGGGAGCTGCAAAAACTGATGACCAGCAAATCTGTGGTTTCACTTCTTCAGGGCCATGAATTACTTGTGTAGTCATGAGTTTGCATGGGATAAATATAGATGTGGAAGATGTCAAATTTCCCATATTCACCAAATAGAAGACAGTAGGATTTGGATGAGATTCTTGATGGCTGAAGTAGCTAGGTAACTCCAATATGAGATTTGAGGTACTGAAACAGGACTGTAGGAACTTTGTTTCCCCATCCCCTGCAGTTTATCTGTGACAGATGCCTGACTCCTCATTTTTTAAACCAAAATATCCTACTTTTTTTCTGGTCTCCTGGAAAACTACTTTTCCAGTGACACTCATTGTAATCTTCCCTAGCTCTTGGCCTAAAGTACTTAAAATGAGGAAGCAAAAGAGGCTCATCTTCCTTTTGCAACTTTTCATCCATGGGATTGAGATGAATGTAAAATTTATTGTGAATTAACTTTTATATCTGCTGTGACCCTGTCTCCCACAATAAACTCCTGAGAATTCCCTGTCCTAAACATGCTCCTTCATTGTACAAACATATCTGTGAATATAGATGATAAAATATAGAAGCAGAATTACAGTTATTGAGATTCCTGAAGGCAAAAACAAGAGACAGTGAGAGAAGTGAGAAAGAAAATTGAGAGGTGTTGGAGTAATGCCTGTGAACATTTAGCTGATCTGTAGCTTGACCAAGTATTGGAAAATATGTGGTTTGAGCAATCAGAATTCTACTTTAGGGGATGACCTGAAACTTACTCTGAAACTAACTTGTGAAATTGTTTCCTTATGTCAAATCCCACTTAACATGTAAATAAAAATAAAAATAAAATTAAAAAAAAAAAAGTACATCTGTTTGCAGTGGTTTTCCTAGACTCTTTCTGTGACCACCTTTCACTGCTATCACCAGTGGAAAATTATTGCTGTGTCTCTGCTGGCCTTTTGGTTGGAGATTACAGTACTTGCAATAGTCACCTCGTTTCTCATTCTGGAGACAAGAGACAGAATATGGCCTTCCACTTGTACACTCTCCCCTCTGAACAAGAACTTTCCATACCTCTCTGGGAATAGTCTCTCCCATAGACCAGGTGCCAACCAGCTGACCCCAACCAAAACTGCCAGGGATGGAGCACAAGGACGACTGGAAGTCTCTGGGTGCAGCACTGCTGACACGTGCATCTCATTTGCCCAGCACTGTCCTGCATGGGGAGTCATGTCCCAGCATGTCATTTCAGTGCACATCACACAGTGCAAACCAAAGGTTGTTCTCACTTGTGCTACTGACTTATTTGTATCCATCTTGAGGAAGGTGCCTCTCTGCCACCTTTAACTGTCTAAACTTTGCTGATTGTAAACAGATGAACTGCATTTTTTTGTAAGAGATACTGAATTTCTAGAGGAGTTAAATTTTATGCAGCAGCAGCTCAATTTGGCAACCATAGTTTTCAGGCACTGCTCTGAGATATCAAAGCTTAGTTTCAGTGGGCAGTTCCTGATCATTTGGGTCGTGCTGGAGGTGATCAGTGCTTATGAATATCAGGGCCAAGTTCTTCTCAGACATGACACTAAAGAGCTGAGACAACATAAATGAAAAGCAATACTGGAAATCTGGATCTAACCAATTTTCATGAAAGCAAAGCTTATTGTAGATATACTCTGCATACTCCTGGTAATATTTTTGAATATGACCTACATTTTCTGTTACGGTTTTGTACCTGGTGCATCCTCTTTCTTTTGTGTTAAGAATGTGTGCCAGGGAAAATGTTCCTTATCTCTGTAACTCCTATAGCAGCATGATACGTAAAGAGACAGAAACTGGCTTTAGAAAGGCTAAACTCATTGTTAGTAAAAAAAATAAATTCCTGTCTGGAGTTGTTGTCTCACAGTCTTTGTGTCCCTTGTTTGCAATTTGCATGTCGTTTCTGTGAAAGGCAGTCCTGCAGTAGAGGATGACGCTCACAGGTAGGGCTCCTGTTCTCCTAATTTGTTGTCTTGATGCCCTGCATGACCTACTGGAAACAATATCCAGTATTCACTGCTGAGCCAGTCTCTTGCTGAGGTTACTGCAAACTACATGAACCTGAGGGGAAGCTCACCAGGATCACTTAGCCACTTGCTGGTTTGCAGTTTGTGTGTTTTTAATCCCAAAAGCAAAACAAAAAAGCAGAAGTCCCAAATAAAAACGTTTCCTTCTATTCAGTAGGCTTGCCATTGTGAGGAATGTAACAAAAACTAACAAAATATTTTAATTCTGTTGTAATTTTTCTCTCTAATGGTTTGCCCTTGCGACCTTCCTTGAATGCAGCCATGTCCTGGTTATAGTAGCCAGGATCAGTTTTTCACTGTGTGGGTGAGTATTCTAAACCCTCTATGTCATTTTTGTCATGAACTGCTCATAATGGATCATTTGCAGCAGCTGCCCTGGACACAGCAGAGCCCTCAGGCTACAAGATGGGTGTTTAGGAACTTCTGTGAGATAAGTAAGTTTTCCTGTCTTCATGCCTATGACTCAAGTGTGATAACTCCCGGGGTGCACCTAGTGCTTTCACACCCACCTGAGGGGTCATGTCTGCTAATGGGCCATTAGGGATGCCAAAAATATGCCATTATTCACCTCATAGAGTAAATCACCCATTGTGAAACTCTCCACGCTGGGGGAGGGACTGGGCGTTCCCATCTGAGCCCAAGCAGAGATAAGGTTGGGATTTTGGGACTGCGATCTCTCATCAGATCCAGAGGAGGACCAGAGCCTTGACCAGACTGAGACTGCCACTAGACTGCAACCATCATTGTCACCAGCAGGTTTCTTCCTTTCTTCTTACTTTGAACTCAGGGGGGCTACGTGATGTTCAGCACAGGAGCTGGTGAGCTCCATTCTGCTCATGCCCCGCTGTGCTGGGCTGTACATCTGTTTTTGTGGCACAAACGAATTGTTTTCCTTCTGAATCACTGTATTTTGTGATCTTTTATTAAATTGTTTTTCTGACTTGCAATCCCATTCTGAGTTGGATTCATTTCTCCTGCGGGTTTAAACCAGCACAAGCCATGTGGTACATTTTAGACTCCAGTTTTTGCTGGCCTGCAGACAGTGGTGCATGTCTATCAAATGGATGTTTGACCCACTGCTGCAATCCAGAAAAGAGAGAACAACTACTACCTGCTGTTGTTGGCCTTGTATGGGCTAAGCCATCTTCTAGAAGCAACATGATGCATCTCTGCGTGGGCTCAGCAGAAAGCTACAGGTACTGATATACCTACCCACCTTGACCAGGCTAGTGAAGGGCCCTGTGCTCCCCTTGTCCATCACTGTGATCTCCAGGAAGGAAGTACTTTGGTGGGCACAGATTATTTCCCTTCCTCTCAAGAGCTCTGTGTAATGCTGGCTCTGTGAAAGGCTTTTGTTCACATCTCTGAGCACTTTGCTCAGCAACCGACAGGGCTCTGGGTTTTTTCTGCTGGCAGCCAGGATTTGCTACTGTGAGTGGGCTATATTATAATCAGTGTGCCCAGGTTCCTTTCATCCAGTGCTCCTGTACAGGCCTTGAACCAAATATGGTTGCTTTCATTGTCTCAGAGAGGTACATGGTATATAATTGGATTTAGACTAGCAACATGTCCATAATAGTGATGTATTTATTCCACTTCAGAAGCAAGCCAATTAAAACATAAAGTATCTATAGCTTTCACCAAGCCAGTGCTGAACCTGATATCCTGGGATGCCCTCTGCCTTTTTTATCTCATCTTCTTGAGCATCTCAGCAGGCTCAGCTTTCCATACGTTCTTCTTTCCTATAGCTTGGCACATGCCTCTAAGTCAGGCTGACTCTGGTGACTGACAAAGAGTTTCAGATGCTTTTTGACATTAGGTGTCATGCTGTGAATGGAGCTGTGCAAAATAGGTCCTGCTACTGTTGTCTGACAGCTGCAGTGAATCATCTTGTCAGTTGTCTGGGTCCTGTGCTGTTTCCTAGCATGGACCTTGCTGCTGAGAATTGTCCCCTTTCTCTTGATAATCCTGTCACCAGATTTGCACAATGCATGAGTAGATTCCATTGGTGCTATTATTCAGCTCCCTGGTGAACTAAGGGGTTAATCTGAGGTTTCTGGGGGCAACTTTTCCTCCTGAGTGGAGGAAGAGAGAGATGGGATTTATCTTTGTGTCACCTAATTTTAACACTAAATTGAGATATAGAGGTAGAAGGCTTTGGCAGATTATCCTTCCCCTGTATTTTGCTCCCAGTATAAGTTCTGGGTGTTACTCTGTTGACAAGATAAAAAGCAAATGATTTGAAATGACTTCTTGCATCTGCCTTTCATTGTCTTCCTCAGACACATTGAGAGGAGAGTGATCCCATCACCAAGGGCTGGAAAACCTACCTGGATAACTGCAGTCCCATGCATAGCTCCTGGCAGAGTAGGCTGTACCTTTACCACAGGGAGAAGGATATCAAACCAATGAGAGTGAAGTGGTTGTAATGAACCTAATCCCATTAAGGAAACTGTTAGTAGAACTGGAGATGCTGATGATTGCTTCCACTTGCCAGGTGGCTTTCCCAGGAAGCACCTCTGGGATCTTTAAATTCCTTGGAAGAGGGCAGGGGGCTTGTCCCCAGGACCAAAAAACCCCATTTCTTCTGCTCTTCCACCCCCTTCCCTGCCCCCAATACTCTCCAGTGTCCAGCTCCTCTGAAGTAGGTGCAAAATCATGACTAACTGTCCTATTACCAAAATGCAGTGTATTTCTTTGGTGTCCTGGGACCTGCTCTCTGGTAGTTTCCTTAGCAGACCACAAACCTGCTGTGTGCTACTGTAGGAATTACTATGATTTTTAAGTTCACTTTCAAAACATGATTTCTTTTGTTACATTTGGTCCCTGAGGTCTGGTTTTCAGTGAAAAGATTTAATTGTGTGTCTGGAGACTGTGCACTTGCTCTAACAAAAATGCATGGGTGTAACTTCCTGCTGGTTCAACCTTAGGGGGCTTGGATTTGTGAGATCCTGCTGCCCTTGTTCCAGTGTTTTTTTCATGCTTTACCTTCCCTATTGGACTTGTTTTGTACCTGTGATGAGTGATTGTATAGTAGAGACCATAAACTCTGTGGGGAAACTATGGTCCCTTAAATGGCTATCTGTACAGAGCCTCAGCTCTGTGCCCCAAAGCCCCAGCTGAAGTCCTTGTCTTCTCCCATAATGATAAAAATGAGGATAAATATGCATTTTTCTTGTGAATGGAGTGTTGCACAGTGTTTGAAAAACATTCATCACAGATTATTAACAGAGAGGATGGCAGGCCAGATATGGAAAAGGAAAAATGCTGTGTGTTTTTCCTGGCACCAGGTGGTGGTCCTCCCTTTTTTCTTAGTCCCTGCATCTGTGGTCCTATGTTGTCACTCAAGTTAGCAGGGAGGGAGGTCGCCATGGAAAAAGCTTCAGTGTTCTGGATTAAAAACTGAGAAAGTTTACTTTGTGTGCTTTTTCTGTTTCCTTGAATCCACAGTGCCTTGCTGGTCTGACAGCAGTGACACAGCTGAAGGAATTGTAACAGCCAGAGGGGAGGGAGGGAGAGAAGAGGAAGGATGTCTTAAATTGTTGTGCTACACTGTGGGTGAGTTGTCAAGATGGAAGTAATAGATTGAGTAGTGACTCTGCAATAGCAGAAGATGGGGGTTTGGTGGTTGATTGAGAGGTTTTGGGGTTTTTTTAACCAGAAAATAGCTGAGATACTGCAGCTGCAGTAAAGTCCATGTTACACATGTCCTGCTGTTAAATAGTGCATTGTTTATGATGTGGAAAAGTTACTACAATAACACTATGGTCTGACATAAACAAGAGAACTTCAGGAGTGTGATTGAACACAAAGAGGTTGCATAGCGGGTCACCAACATTTAATTTTATTTTTCTAGCAAATGGCTCTCTTTTCCTAATGAAAGAAATAAACTGGTATTATTTAGGGTCTCTATAATTTATTATTAAGGAGTATACCATATAGAGTGGGAGTTTCAGGGAAAGGTTAATGTCAGTTTCAGCTGGCATGTCTGTACTATGATTTTGCATTCTTTTATTCAAAACCAATTCTTAAAAGATTCATTAATTTGCAGATAGAGTTGTGCTTACACAGCTCTAAGTACATGTTTTATGAAAGAAATTATACCCTCAGCCACAAGATTTTTTTTGACCTTCTGTTTCTTGTTTGCCATTTATTACAAAACTCAAAAGATGTCTTGAGTAGATTAGTGATGTAAAATGGAACAGTAAATTTGGCCTTAAAAAATACTGGTGAGAGAATTTCATTGAAAGTGACTGTTGTAGGATTTCTTGCTGGAAGACTGAAGGAAAAATAGGGGGTGAAATTTGAATCTGAAATCTATATTTCTCCAAAGTCCCAGATCCAAAATACAGCTCTCTAATTTGATTTGGTAGGAAGGCATTCGTATGTGCATTATTTTGGCTGGCAGGTATCTGGTTTGAATCCTAGCTATACCACAAAGGCTAGTCAGCGTACTTTTCCTAGCAAGCCTTCCCACAGTAGACAAAGCTTACTGTAATACAATATTTCTTTTTTAATAAACTTGAAAATGCTGTTGTAAACATAAACATTGCCTTGGAGGAACTGTTTTCCCCTGTTGCTTTTCCATGTGCATATATCTTTAAATAGAGATCTGACCTTGGAGTTTCAAAGCTGATGTATGTATTTGCACTTAATAGAGCACATTTTTTTCCATCGGGCAGGTATCTGTAAAAAATAAAAAGTTTTATGGCAGTTCTTGACCATTGGGTGCTAAATCCAAGCCTTTCCCATGCGTGTTAGTGAGCAGCTGTTGGCAAGTCAGCAGGCAGATGTGAGTCAAATCTGGAAGTGTCTCTGTGGGGTACAAAATCCCCCTTCTGTCTTTGGGATGAGCTGCTCCTGTTTCTCCCCCCAGGTGCTACTGAAATGGGCCTGCACCAAGCAGAGATGAAGAAGGCAGGCCCTGGAACCTGAGGTGGTTTTGCAGTGTTACTTAGTCTTGTGCAGTCATCTTGGCAGAGCTCAGGAGGGAGGCTTGGTTTGTTCCCCTTCCATGGGGTTCATTGGGGTTTTATATCTTGAGCTGAGGGGCCCTGACATACAAAAATGAAGTTCTTTATAATGTGGATGAGGGCACAAGTAAAATCCCTAGCTTGGCTTTATTCTACATGGTAAATCTAGTCTTATTTCTTTCATTCACTCTGATCCCTGATAGCTATCCAGGCAGCTACCTGCTGCTGCTTCTAGTCAGCTCACACTGGGATGATTGTTGGCTTAGCAGGATACACATTAAGTGGCACTAAAAATAAATAGGAAGTTGGGTTTTCTGTCTCTTCTTGATTTTCATCATTTAAATGAAAGAAACTGTTAAGCTCTTACTTAGTTTCTGTTTTAACAATTCTAAGAATCCTCTCCACTGTGAATACCACCTGAAAGCAGCATTACATGAGGAGATGCTGTCCTTGGTGGGTGCCACAGTATAGGCATCTCCCAGACAAGTCTTTACACTCCCACAAGGAGTGTCAAAAAGCTGTACCTCTTCCTGATGCAGAACCCATGAACTCTAAAACGTTGCATAAGCCTGCTCAGAAATATCATCTTCCGACTGAGTCTTCTCAAAGCCCAGCGTTGGTTATCGCATTTTTTAATTTTGATTGACCCATTTGCAGGAGACAAATGAGACCATCCAGACTCCCCTCACCCACCCCAAATGTTGTAGCTTTATAGCAGTTGTGCCAGACTAAATGTTGTCAGTCTTTAACATAATTTGTCTGTACTAAAGTTAATGCTGTACTTCATGTGCTATATTTATATCCATCTATTCCCTTTCATGTCAGATAAGTTTTAGTGTGTGGGATGCATAAGGAGACTGACTGAAAAATAATTTTTAACCCAGTGAGGCATACTTCTTCCTGCAGGTAGGAAAGGTTGAGATTATTTTCATACCAGTCAGTTATGGTATGCNTTTGTTTGTTTGTTTTGTTTGTTTGTTTGTTTTTGTTTCCCTGACTTTTTATTGCATTGCATTATTAGAAAACTGTAGTGTGGAAGTTGCAAAAACCCCTGTTGTGAGGTTTATGTGTGCAATGCAGTGCAGTAAAGCAAAGCTTATAATATTGTGAGACCTGCCTGGAACTTTGCTTAAGAAGTGACTCAGGAAACCAGCTCAGCTGAAATTATCAACTTTCTAAGGAAAACTAAAAACATAAAATCAATATTTTGGAGAGTTAGAACTATTCTTCTGTTATTAATTAATGGACTTAAACTTGTGGAAAAATGTTGAATCTGTATTATATCTTTTGGCAGTTACTTACTAATTAGTATTTAGTAATGATAAGGAGAGGTTTCAGAAGGATACAGGGATGAATTCAGTTTAAGCTTTTAAAGCAGCAGTATTTAAAGGCACCTGTAGCATGACTGTGGTCCAGAGGAAGTCTTAGCTTGCGGGAGTGGTGGGGGTTAACAGGATGGTTAGCACCCCTCCTGTGCATCTCTGCCCCTTTCCCAGCTGTGTTTATCCCTAGGCTGTGGCACTCAACTGCAGTGTTCCTTCTACAAAAGGGAGGGATTAATCAGAAAGTGAGGCTCCTATTAAACCTTTCTGGAGGCGAGGCTTGGAGTCCTGCTGAGGTTACAGTCTGGGAGACATTCTTGTCTGTCTTTGGGAGGCAGGAGCTGTCTGAAGTTTCTCTTCTTGGGTTGTGTGAATTACAGTGTGGAGATGCCTCTTCAAGTGCTCTCTTTCTTGCCTGCATACACAAGTCAGTGAGATAATTCAGAAGTGTCCTAGCTGCTCCTACAAAAGGTAGTTGTCATCCTCTTTTTTTAGAGGGTGAAACAATTAGTAAACACCTCTAAAAATTTACTTATGTGTGTATTCATGTTGTCAGAGATGTTTCTTTAGATTTATGCCATGTAAAGTAAAGGGCAGCAGGAGTGCTGAGCAGGAGAGTCAAGACTAAGTGTTTTATATCTAGAGATAGACCCTTTGGAGCTTGAACAGATGCAGGCCAGATTTCAGTGACTTCTTGGCTTTAATTTCTCAAGACCAAGTTCTACTTAAAAGTCCTCCTGAACCTAAAGCAAAATTACTTCTCATTTACTTACCTTGGTAAGTGCTGAACACATATGCTCAGTTGCTGTAAATAATCTTGGCTCTCATGTCAAGGCACCTACAACAATTGACATCAGCTGAAGACATGTCTATGGCTAAGTATAACCCACAGGTATTACAGTATGATTTACAAAGGCTCTTAGCAACGTAAACCATATGTTTTATAGTTGATGAAAAGGAGAAGAAACTGTCTGACAACAAGCAAAGGCATATTTAGTAGCATTTTTATACAGATTAAATGGCCCAATTAGGGATTTTTAGGAAATACATTTGCTGTAATACACAGCACCACATGGTTCAAGCATGTAGTACCCCAAGGATTCAATTTATCACAATCTATCTTGTTAACTTGGCTAATTTGACACTAACTGTTCCCTGTCAACATGCTCAATGACAGTTCTGTGTTGTCTGCTAATCTCCACAACATGTGAGCATGTGAGGAGGACCCTAAACAAAAGGAGCTCTCAATGTGTGGATTTAGGTGGTCATAGGAGAACAGATCTCAGTAGATCAGAGAATCATAGAATCTCCTGGGTTGGAAGGGACCCACAAGGATCATCGAAGTCCAGCCCCTGGACCTGCACAGAACAGCCCTAAGAATCACACTGTGTTCTGCAGAGTGTTGTCTAAATACATCTTTAACTCTGTCATGCTGGGTGCTGTGATCACTTCCCTGTGGAGCCTGTTCCAGTGTCCAGCCACCCTGCGGGCAAAAAACATTTTTTTAATATCCAACCTAAACTTCCTCTGACAAAGCTTCATGTTGTTCCCTCAGGTCCTGTCACTGGTCACCAGAAAGAAGACTGTTATATTTATTATGTGATATTATACTCTAAATAATATATATACTATATATAATTTATACTATTATTATATTAATTAGTATTTCTTGTAGTTCACTTCATTTTTGAAAACAGCCGTAATTAAATACTGTTCTTCCCATGGTGTGAGTAAATGACAGCAAATTTCAACTAAATGTGCCTTAAAGGAAGGGTGATTCTCCAATATCTTGCTGTGGAAGAGCTGGATAATGAACTGAAATGTGACTGTGAGGCAGAAAGGACACCAATGGCATCTCTTGGAGATGTAGAATTTTGCTTAAAGGTCCTGTGACCATCTGAATCCTCCCTCTGGTCAGCTCTTTGCTGAGCAGAAACAGGCAGCTGAAGCAGTCCTGTCAAGTCTCTTGCAACACCCAGCAGTGACTTCAGCATTTCCCACTGTCAGAACTTGAGACTTGATACTGAGACTTATTGCAAAAGCTACTAGGAAGGCAGTAATTGTGCCAGGGCAAATGCTGTCTGCCCAAACTGGTGCTCCCGCACATACCAGGCTGACCTTGGCTGCATCACTGGCATTCCTGCATCATCTTGAACTGTAGTTTCTCATCATTTGTGTAAGAGGTTGTCATGGTTTAGGAATAGTACTCCCCAGCTTAGAACTCCCACTAAAAAGGCCACAAGCTGCTCCCCTTCCCCCTCCATCTCCCCCACTCCAGTAAAAGGGAAGGTAATTCACATGCAAAGATCTCCCTGTGGACCCTAAGGTAATCAACAATGGTGGACAATGCCACCATGTTTTTAGGACTGGAAGCCGCACCCTTCTTTCTCAGAAGCAAGAAAATCCCTCTGTCTCTGGCAATGATGTGAGATGCTATAGAAAAACCTGGCCTAGACTAGGACAGTGATAGTGCTAGCAAGGCCTGGACCGTGCAGAACAGGGGTAGATGGATAAAGGAGAAAACAAGAAAATAAGGAGATGTGCCATGAGAACAGGTGACAATCCCATGGTGCAGCAACCATGAGTCAAGATATAGATCCTGACTGAGAAGTAATGTTGTCTCCAGAAGATATCAGGCTGCATGTCCTGGTCTCCTGAACTGGAGATGCTTTTACCATTATGTGATCCCTGACAACATGTGATAGTGCAGAAGTGAAAGGGAAGGTGTAGTTAGATTTTACCTTTTGAAGTCTCAATCTGTGTGATCTAAACACTTAAGAACAGAAGGATATGTAAGGAGAAAAAGCATATTATACAAGTCTGACCTTGGCAAAATGCCAGGTGCCCACCTAAACTGTTCTAACCCTGCTTTCCCAGAGTGAAAGGGAAGGAAAAAAAACTCCAAGAATTACTGAAGAAATAGTTTTGTATTTAAATAGAAAGAAAGAGGGGAAAAAAAATAATCTAAAATCAAAGCACACACACAGTGAAAAGCTAACAGATAAATTTCTACTTTCCACAAGTAGCGAAACCATCTCAGCCAGCAAGTATCCCAGAAGAGAAAACAGCCAGGCAGGCTGACTCCTGAAGGCCACTTCCTCCCACCCAAAGCGATAGCAGGGTCTAAAACCAATGCCTGACACTGCCAGAAAGAGACTAACCCAATAGCTCCTGTTTTCCCCCCTCCTATATCTAATCTGATGTAAAATAGAATGGAATACTTCCTTGGATACTATAAATTATGTGACCTCATCTCCCATGAAGACCTAAAATCAAACCATTGCACATATTTAGCCTGCTCTAACTTGGATATTTTCATTGTTAAACATTTGCAAATACAGGTGAAGAGCCAAAGGTGATTATTTTGTCTATTATTAGGTAGATGAATGTTTCACAATTGATACTATATTGTCTCTTTCATTAATAAACATTACTAGAGTTTATGCAAAATTAGCACTTGCAAGTATTATCTGTTTAAATGCACCTATTTAAATGAATTCCTGAGTACAGACTAGTGCCAATTTCCTTTTTAAGTTTAAGAAAGTACTAAACCTGAAGTGCTTTACGGCCACTGACTGGTGGCAAACAAATGCTGTCACATGAATTCTATTGGATGGTCTATCCACAATAAAATTCAGTCCTTGTGCAATATGTAGGGATGTCCATTTGGTATACAAAAACATAAATGGGTTTACAGTGGAATTGAAAACTGCTGACGAAACCTGGGGTTGTAACATCTAGACCTCTGCTGAGAAGGATGTCTTTGAAACAGAATTTGTGGGACCTTCTATTCCTCAAGTTTCAGTTGTGAATGTGCACTAAGCTTTATCAGGAATTGAGTTGGAAAAATAAAAAATCTACTTTTTAATTATAATAGAGCAAGTGTTTCATGACTGGGCTATGAGCAGAGAAGTGAAAGAAGATGGGTTAAGGTAGGTAGTATTGAAGCAATGATACTAAAGGCACATATCCCTGTAGGAAATCCCTTTCTGCACTGCATGTATGTGAGGAAGCTGTGCAATGCCCTGGTTCTATGTTGCCTGGAGTAATGGAGGAACAAAATTTGTCATAAACAGCAGATAACTCATACTTGGCGATTTCATATAATCTCTCTCACAATTTACCTTATCAAAAGCAGAGGTCTGCTGGCACCTGCTTGAGGGTCAGACTAAAAGATCCAGGGCCTGCGCCCTGCATCTTAGGGCAGTTTCTGTCCCTGCCTCTGTTGGTGACAGCAAGGAAAACAGAACAAGTACTTGGGGGACAGCAGAATTACTCCTTTGTTGATATTTGAGTTTCTTGGCTGGAGGTCTCTTTGTATAGCCTAGATTGAGGAGCAGTGCCAAGCAATTCAGAGTGTGCTTTCTGGGATGCATTTTCAGCCTCTAAACTAACAGGTTTGTTTATAGAGTTGAAATACAGGGCTCCCAAACAATCATCTTTTGAGATGTGGATACACAATTTGGGGTATGTAGACATGCTAGAAAATTTGCATGCCATTGCATGTTAAACAAAACCCCAAAACCAAACACCCAAACCCACTAAAACGGATTCCAGGAGCATGTCATACTACTATGTATTTTGTTAAAAAGTGTCTAATGTTTTTTCCTGCATTTAAGATAGTGTGTATACATATATATATATACATATAGTCATAAAAAGAAGCAAAATTAAGGTTATACTGATGAATCCAGTCCTTGAATTTTTGTGACCTTGACTATCTGTACATTGGAGAGTGTTGTTTTGGGTTTGTTTTCTGGGGTCTTTTTTTGCTACATTTTTACTGTGAAGTTTTAGATGTTTCTGAAACCACAAACAGAATATATCTTGTGGAAACTGTTCTGCTTCCTGTAGTCTTCCTAAGTGTGGAAGATTTACTGTACAAAGCTGTTGTGTGAGCCACAAAAGTAGAAAGCACCCGTAGCAGGATGCCATAGATGTCAGCCAGCCACTGGATCAGAATGAAACATCAATTTACTATTTTTCTGTTGCCAGAACATAGTAGTCCCTCTTGTGACCTCTGGCTCCAGTTGCATGACTGTTGTAGATTTTTGTACTCTTACCTTCCTTCTTACTCTTTTTTTCTGTCTGCAATTCGCTCCTGGTACCAGCTGATATTCCTGCAGACATTAAGCTCCTGTTTCAAACTTTCCCAGATCTGCACAGGAAAATGTGCAGAATATTCTCCCTTCTCTGAATCAAGTCTACTGCCACCTCCAACAGGCATGAGCAGTGTTTGCAGTATAAATTGTGCTTTGTCCCCAGAATCTTGTCTCAGGGAAGGCTGTTCAGGCCCAAGAGGGTTGTCACAAAGGAGTGATGTGAAATGGGAGCAGGATCAGTACTGTCACTGCTGAACTCTATCAGGTTGCTAGCTTTCTCTCAAAGTCTACCAGTTTCTCAGTGGATGATTTGATTCACTTTGGTTTTCTTCATTTGGGTAGCATGTTCTTTCTGTAAACTCACACTGAGGAATCACTGTATGATTTTTGCTGAAGTTTTTGAAAAAAGAAATTCAGAGCAAGCCAGAATAGCTGACAATATTCTTTTGTGCTGCTAGGTGGTCTTGCCAGACCAAACCTGAATCCTGTATCACATCATCGCACTACATACTCAGCTTTGTCTCACCCTGGAAATACCTTCACATTGGGAAGTGTCATCTAAGTTCCCACTTCAGAGTGGGCATTGTCTAGTTTTGAAGCAAAACATGTAAGATGTGCTAAATAACCTGTTAGGATGGAACCAGCCAAGTGAGTAAAGGCATTTAAAAGTGAGGTGTGTAGGCTTTCTGAAAGGTCAGTAGATAATTGGAGTGTGTTTTGTATTATATAAGATATCATCTGGCAATTGTGGTTTGGCCTTACAACAGCCCATTAAATCAGAAATGTTATTTATTTATTTTTTTAATATACCACAAAGGTAAAACTTATGTGGAAACCTTGTAAACATGTATTTAGAATAAAGAACTCTTGCTTAGTGCCAAATGAAATCTTTTGGGCATTGAATTTCTGCTTTACTGTGGAAAAATACATCTTGCATACATCTGTTAGCAGCAAATGTTGGCATCTGTCACCTAATAAGTAAGTTTATCTGCTGCTATTCTATTTTGAGACTTAGTAATTTAGAAAAATGTTGAAAAGGAAGGTGTGTGGAATGTTCCTTTCCTCTGAGACACAAATACACGTGGCTGAATTGAAGACAAGTTCATGTGAAATGCCTCTGTTATTCGAATGCCACATTTTAGGTTATTATATTTTTGCAAATATTGCAGTGACAGAACAACTACAAGAAAGGTGATACAAGGAGAATGCTAAACAGGAGAAATTATGCTGTACAGTGTAGTTGCTACATATTGGGAAGAGGGATGTATGTGGTGGAGCATCACCCAGGAACTAGAAGAAGCTCAGAGGAAAGGATGCCCTAAGAGAATTCAAGCCTTCTGCTGGGTTACTGTGAGGACTCTGGAGATGGCATACATTTGTATTGTAGGCAGAGGTAAAATCTGCACAGAGTTCAGCTGTGAAATCTGTGCTAAGATCAGTGACACCAAAAAGGGCAGGAAGTAGGTTCTTCCTCAACTTGAATCTCCCAGCAGTAGCCTGGTGGGATTTGAAAACAGAAATAAAGGAATTAAAGGCACATTTGCAAGGGAGCAAGGAAACTCTTTGCTTTGCAAAGAGTATCTGGTGGCATAACATGAGTGAGAACTGATGGGGAGAAAGAGCCAAGCAACTTTGTTAGCATCAGTGAGAAAACAGTGGCTTATGAATGCAAGCCCTAAGGGCCAAAGATCAATGTACTTGGATCCATCTCCTAGGCCAGACTATGTACTGAAATTAAATAATAGTTCTGCCTGCAGATGCTACAAGTTAAGCAGCATTACCATGCCAGTATTCTATGGTAAAGAGCAATCATTCAAATGCAGGAGAAAAGTGAAAATTAAATAACTGGAGATGGAGTATTCAGAGAGCACCAAGGATGCAGAACAGCTAAAGATAATTAAATTACATAGAAATAAATTAGTTACCATAATGATCAGATTAGGAAATAAAACACAGAAGCATAATCCTGCCAAATATTTGAGTAGAGCAGCAGAACTGGAACTTAGCTGAACTGACAAATGAGAGAAAGATTCATAGCTCTTGCCTCAATTTACAAACAACTATGAGTATTCAAATTTTACTGTCACATCTGAAAGCAATCACAACTCATCCTGCCTGGACCTTGTTAAAATCCTAAATTTTATTCTTTTCTATAGGGTTTTGAGGCAGTCTGAGTTGGTGGCTTTGACTGAAATTTTTAGTCCTGATGGACTGCTTTGCATCTCAGGTAAATTTTCACTCAAAAAATGTTAGTGTTGTGCATATGAGGAATAAAACCTTGCTTATCACAACACCTGTGAATCAGAATGGTGACACTTGCATGGCTTCGGTAATAACAAACTCTTACCCACTGCATGCTGTGGCTGTGACTTAATTTGACTACTTTGTGCCTGGAAACAATCTGTGAACAAAGGTAAACAACAGAGAGATTACCCTTTAGCACTTGCTGAAATCATCCAGATGAATTAGCTGCTGCAGTTTCATCATCAGGCAGTCATTTGTCCATGCTCCTTACCTGGGGGTGTTTTGCCATGTTTGGAAGGATTGGCTGTTTCTCTTGAAGGCTGGACTGTGAGCAGGGCCAAATCTGATTAGAGACGGCTGACATCCTCTGTGAATGTTGTACAACGCTGCTACCAGAGCTTGAACTGGCACCCAAAGGTGGTGACTGTTCCATCTAAGTTCCTGTAGCCATGCATCTCACAGTGGTGTGGAGTTGGAAGGATTCTTGTTCCCCAGGCACGGCTCCAGGTAGAGGGTGAGGGACTGCCTTCCTTACTCGGGGGGGGGAATAAGCTATGGTCATCCCAGTTTTTGCTTAGCTCAGAGCCCTGTTCCAGACTGTCCCATGGGGAGTGAGTGGCTCTGGGAAACTCGCATGATGTGGTCCATAGACAAAAACTGTGATCTCCAGTCTTTCACAGGTAGTAGTGCTGAATTGCTTGCTAGATGGCCCTGGGGGATGCCAAATTACCAGGGTGACAAGAGGGAGACCATAGATGGGGTTCTGAGAACATGTGGTACTGAGGTACCCTGCACGCATCCAGCATGAGTATCCCAGTGGGATGAGCCATGTGGCACAGGATCATGTACACTGGGAGCTCCTTGAGGCATGTGGATGTCACTGCTGAGCTATAGCTGTGCTCCTCCCATGGACATGAGCATCCAAGACAGTGCAGAGCAGGTCCCGATTTTTTTTTACTTTACTTTCAAAACTACACTGACTTTCCATTGTGGTTCTATTGGCATCCCTGCTCTTACAGTTTGAAGCTCCTTTCTAAGCTGCTATGTGTGCAGATCAGTCTGTTTTTCATGGTGACTTTGAACTGACTGGAAACAACACTTTCTTAATTTTATTTTTTTAAAAATTTTTATAGTAAGCCTCCATGGGCTACATTTTGACCTTGCAGGGGAGAAAATATGAAGTAGTCATAGCAATTGATGTATGGGAAAAATCTGGATATTAATAAATATAACAATCCCAATGAGGCTATAGCAAAGTAAAAAGATTGATGTTTTTTTCTCAGGTCACAGTTTTGCCTCTGGCAGTATTAGCATGGATGCCATTTATTCTTCAGTGTGATTTGTTTACAAAGACAACTGTATTCCTACCTTCCTTATTGTATTTTAAGATTTTTTTTTCAGCTTGAAAATTGAGGACTGATGATCGGATAGTGAGGCTGATGGTACTTGGTTATGTTACAGGGGTGATGAAGAAATGAAGAACTGACCATACTTTTCATTCACACACTAAGTAAGTAGAATGGTCCAAACTTGGAGGAGCTGTTGACTCCATTGAGGGCGGGGAGGCCCTCCAGACAGACCTTGACAACTGGGGGACTGAGCAATCAACAACCATATGAAGTTTGACAAAGGAGAGTGCTGGATTCTGTACCTGGGATGGGGTAACCTAGGATGTAGGTACAGACTGGGGAATGAGATGCTGGAAGGCAGTGCCATGGAAAGGGACCTGGGTGTCCTCCTCCATGGCAAGTTGGATATGAGTCAGAAGTCCCCTGGCAGCCAGGAGAGCCAACCGTGTCCAGGGAGGGCATCAGGCAAAGCATCACCAGTCAGTTGAGGGAGGGGATTGTCCTGCTCTGCTCTGCACTGGTGTGGCCTCACCTTGAATATTGTGTGCAGTTTTGGGCACCACAATGTAAGAAATATGTTAAGCTCTTACAGAACATCCAAAGGAGGGTAACAAAGGTAGTGAAGGGCCTTGAGGGGTGTGGGTGTTTTTCACCCAGTGTCCACCCCTCCAGGCTCCCCTCCTCCCACCCTTTCCCAGAGGGAAAGGGAAAAAAGGAAGA
>VXAU01005002.1:533922-632984 GCA_013399695.1 Formicarius rufipectus | reverse complement strand
TGACAAGGGGAAGCCATATGAGGAGCTGCTGAGGTCACTTGGTGTGTTCAGCTGGAGAAAAGGAGACTGAGGGGAGACCTCACTGCAGTTACAACTTCCTTGTGAGGGGAAGAGGAGGGTTAGACACTGATCTCCTCTCTGTGGTGACCAGTGGCAGGACCTGAGGGAAGGGTTTGGAGTTGTGTCAGGGAAGGTTTATGCTGGATATTTGAAAAATGTTTTTCACCTGGAGAGTGGTTGTGCACTGGAACAGGCTCCCCAGAAAAGTGGTCACAGCACCAAACCTCGCAGAGTTCAAGAAGTGTTTGGATGATACTCTCAGGCACACAGGGTGACTCTTAGGGTGGGTCATGTGTAGGGCCAGGAGTTGGACTGAGTGATCTTTGTGGGTTCCTTCCAACTCAGCATATTCTGTGATTCTGTGAAATGATTAGTTCGGCCTTTCTGGCCATTCTTACTTTGCACTGCAGAAACACTGCACAACCATTCATGATTTTCTGTCTGCTTTCTCTCTTTTCTGTTGTCATGAATTGAGTAAGAATGCGTGTGCTGCCATGCATTCATTATGAAAATAATTTTGATGGCTAGGGTAATGGGGATGCTTAACATTAGGAGAAAACAGTATTTTCAGGAATGCTTTAAATAACATTTTTTGAGCAAACAGTTGGGCGGTCAGCACCTCCCACAGATACGAAATTATCTTGAGCTTCCAAGAGGGAGAAATTTTAATAATTTCACTTCTTTCATGGCTTGTATTTATTTAAGAAGTTGACACTCATTAAAATTACTAACTTGTTAAAGGCTCTGGCTTTAAAAAAAGAATTAAAAATTAAAAACAAAGCAAAAACCAAAAACCCCAAACAAATAAAAAGAAACACAAACCCACCAAGGCTCCAAAATAAGTTCTGCTGCCAGAAAAAATGGTGTGAAAGTAAATCTTTTAGATTGCTTTTTAATAAATGCAAAATAAAACCCAGTTTTACTATGCTAGAAAATAAATGGCTGTTTAAGCAAGCCAAGACACTGGCTGTAATGACATCTACATTGCAGCTGGCCTGTCACCACAAATGGTTTTAGTGAGCTGTGTTTCCAGCCTTGGAGCTCTCCATTCATCTGAGCTGATGCTGCTTGTGAATAAGCTAAGGAAACAGTGCTAGTGTTTCAGTATTTACCCTCCAGAAAGGTTTACTGTGATCCATCTTTGCAAGGAGTTGGTCCTTCCTAGGCAGTTTCTAGGTCCTCCTCACCTTCCATGTGTGCACGCCACTTCCAGGTTAATTTTGTAGCTTGTCCACTGTGTTTTCCCCTCCCAGCCATGCAGTGCTCATGTGATAAGAGGCAGGATGCACCTGCTGTTCCACTGTGCCACACCAGAGAGCTGCCGGCTGGGTGCCGCTGTGCCAGGAGCGGGAGGTGTCCTGGAAGATGGGTGGCTGTGAGTGAGTCAGAGCTCTTGCATAAGCCGCAAGGTGGTAAACTTTGCCTACCAGAAATTTCTCAACTCAGAAGTCTTTTCCCCTCCCCAAAAATCATAAACAGGAAAGGTCTACAGATTACACATATCTTGGGCTGATTTTGATATTTTGGAATGTGCACAGTTTATGGTTCCAGGCTGATCCATCATCTCCAGGGCTAGAAATGCAATTAAAAGAAAAGATGTGTTTGTATGTGTGGGTGGGTGTGTAATATTCTCAAGCTTATGGCCTTAAGAGGAAACAATAAATAGCATATGAAACTCCGTAAAATGGTAAGCGTTGGCAGTTTTGTTCCTCGAGGATTATGTACCAGCCAAAAGAAGAAAAACGTGTTACCTAATAGGATAGACAGTATGCTGGCAAAGATGAGACCAAAAGGTGTTATGCATGGGCAGAGAGCATGGTCAACCTTGTGTTTGGTATGATTAAGTTTGTTGCCAGTGTGTGATGAGAAATTTTCAGTGGTGAATTCTTGTCATTATTTGCAGAGGTTATAAAAAATAGAAGCTTTTTTTGAAAACTAGTAAGGAGCAAATGCTACTTTTCTTCAATTGTACAAGCTATGCCCCCTTATGCCTCCCACAGGGTAGTAGATAAATTGAAGTTCAATATACACGTGGTAGATCTACTCTACTTAAGAACCAACTATACCAATAAATCAGTATTTTTTTGCTATGTATCTAATATGTAAATGGCACATTCACTGATGTCAAAAGGAAACTGCTCAACACACTTCAGATCTTAGTATCAACACTTAGTACAACCCTAATAGCATCAGTGGAGTAGAAACAATTTAGCAGAATAGCACAGACTTTATGTAGGGTTTTCTTTAGGCTGATATTTTTAGTCTTCAGTTACTCTTGCTGAATTAATAGAGCCTTCCTGAGTATCTGTTTGATTTGAAATCTGCAAGCTTGATATTAGCTTTTCAGCTAGTTCTCTGCCCTATCGCAAATCTTACCTGTTTCCTTCATCTAGCAAATACAAAGGGAAGATAAAGCATACAGCATTTGGCCACATTCTTATAAATTCATGGAACATGAGATTTCTTGCTGTGAGAAAAACAGCTAAATGATTGCTGCTTTATCTAACAAATGTAAAACAAATGTGTCCTTCCCAACAGAGACGATAATTCTTACAGGTTTTGCACTAAATATCTGATTTTTAGAAGAGCTCAGGTCCTGCTTCAGCATCTAAATGAAGCTCTTGAAATACTTGGCTTCCAGCTGCTCTTTCCAAGGACTAGATGCCCAGATGAGAATAGACACACACACACACACACACACACACACACACACACACATCCCCCCTTAGTGTCTAAATTGGGTTCTTTAGGTGCTGAGCTCTTTCAAAGTTGAAGAGATTTGAGAGAATAATGGTAAGTTGCACTTGAAGAATTTCTAAAAAGCCTGGTGCTAATTGCAAAATGAAATGGCAGCTTTTAACTGCTGCTATTTTAGAGAGCAAGTATCCACAATTAGTCCCCTGAATTCTTATTTAGATGCCCTTCTTTAAATCACATGGATATAGATGAAGATGGAGATACCGCTGTCAAGCACACCTATTTTACATTAACGTTATGTAAAAGCCAGCATGGGTAATACCAGTTATCACTAAGTAATAAGCTATTTCCACTAAATTGCTGCAGAACTGCTGCATTGAGAAGTGAATGTGAGGAGAAGCATTGGGAGATCATGCACTGATTCTCTTCACAAGGTGAATGGCAAAGAAATTATTTGAAAAACTAAGTCCTGGTGCACTAATTTTTTGGTGTAAAGACTCTCTATTTTGTGGAAATGACAAAATCTTCATTTGGGATAAAGGCACAGCTGGTGTTTAAATCCAGGCTAATAAAAGGGACCAGTGATGAAGGGTTGCAGCAGAAACTGAGGGCCTTCCAAGGAAGACAACTAGAATATTTAGTGTTGTGGAAAGCCTCTCATATGTATAATTGGGATTCTTTGCTGAAGAGTTGAAAATGAGCGGACATTAGGACAGTACACATCAGTTGCTTGATTCTGTAAACATTGAGGAGAGTCATATAAGTCTTTTAGTATGGGACCTTTTGGCTAAAATGGAGAGATTTCTAAGAAACCCTGTGTTCTTGTGCAACCATCTGTGAGGATTTTCACATGAAGGAATCTGTTTTGGTCAGTGTTGAGGATAAGGTGGCTGACTGCGTACACTGCTGCTCCCAGTCATGTTGGCAGCTTGTGTGGTCACTCTGGGGCCTTGACTGTCAAATAATCAAGTAGATACTTGGTCTGACACCTCTTCAGCTTGGCCTTCCACCTCAGCTTCTGGAAGAGCTGAGCTTCAGGTCAGCACTGAAAAAAATCTGAAGTAGATGAAAGTTGGAGAGGAGGAGGAGTGAGAAGAAAGAGAAAATGGCTATTAATAATCATCTAATAACTTGGTTGATTTTTGTGGTATGCCTAAAGACCTTTTTGGTCTTTTGTGATGGGACGTGTGCTTAGCTTGGAGAAGGAGGTAATTGTATTGTGAAAAAACTCAGCAGAGCATATATGTTTGATATGATCGGCATAATAACGTAAATCTAGCATATATGTGCAGATGATTTCAGCTGTCTCATACAGAAAGGCAGCTGGAATTTGGGACTAGGCCACCCACTGCCTGGAGAAAAATGCTTGAATTTTCAATACCTTTGATTCACGGGCTTTAGGAGGTGAGAATCGTACTGTCACAGCATGTGCCTGGAAAGCATGTTAAATTTCCTACGCCTTGTCCGCTCCCCCTCTCTCACAGTCTGCTTCTAAATTGAACTCTCTGAAGATGAAACTTTGTTTCTGATACCTCTACATAAATCCCCTTTTCCATTTTGACAGGAATTTTACTGAAAAGTTTTTCCCCTTGTCTCTGCAGCACTGATGATTTTGTGCTTGTCCTTTCTTGAAATACTGAAGTTAATTTTATATCGATTGAAGAGTGTAGTGTAAATGCAGCTTTATAACCTTTAACCACAACACAACACCCTCTTCTTTGTAATCTCCGCCTCCTGTACCTATTCTTGAAAACTGCCTGAAGCAATGTTTCTGCCTCATAAATCTGAGCCTTTAAGAGAGGTAGCATTGCATGCACTGCTATAGCTGAAGTAGTCTATCTGGCTGATTTTTCTGATAATGCCTTTTTGATGTGTTGCTGGTAAATGGCTTTATTTGTAGAGATTTGGGTCACAGAAAAACCTCAATAATGACAAAGATAACTATTATGGGCAAAGCTAGAATTTTCAGTCATTTGTAGTTTACCTTTTAGCCTCCAGTTAAGCTTGTTGCTAATTATTTTTTCAGTGCCTTCTATACATAGACTACAGAGGGTTTTGTTCTTCCTCTATCTGAAGTACCACACCATCAATTAGTACAGGAAGACAAGTTCCTCAGCAGTGTTTGAATCCAAGCAAACCTAAAGTGGGCATTGTTTCGTTAAAGTTTACATGCTCCTGCAGAGGAACCAAGGCTGCACCTGTGTGAGAAAACACGAGTAGCTTTACACATGCAAAACTCATAAACGTAGCAATTTCATAAGGCAAATTGTGAGGGGGTATGGTTTATTAGTGACTACCTTTATATTGTAATTTATATGCGGAATATGAATCATCTGACACAGAAATGGCTCTTCAGGCACCAACTTATGCAGATGAACCCAGATCTGTATTTAAAAGATAGAAAAGAGATCTCTCAGACTATATCTAGAAGAATAATACTGCAAATCCATTCATTTTTTTGCAGGTAATTAAGAAAAGAAAATTCCATATTTCGATAGGTGCTAGACACTAAGAAAGAGTCCCACCTTTTTTGTGTAGTAACTTGAAATGCTATATGTCTTTTAGCACATCTAAGAATCAGGCTGCTGATGTTGATATGTATATTCATCTGCAGAGTTTGTGTAGTTGGATGAGCTGTAGAATAATGGTGGAAACCGTGTAGAGAAGGAAGCAGGGTATGCATAATGGCAATTCTAATAGGAAGGTCTGTACTGGCACACAAACTCACATTGTCAGACAGGTATGGCAAAATATGCTGTCAGAGTGCTTGAGAAGTCCTGATCCAGTTAAAGACTGAGGTCTGTCTGTGTCTCTGTGTGTTTAACGCACACATTCAGAGTTTTGTTGCCACACAGCAGCTTGCTTTTCAAAGCAGAGTAATTAATCATAGCAACAGAGAGAGCAGAAATGGCCACTCAGGGTTAATGAGTGTGTGACAGCAATGAAGCTGTGTGTGTTGGTGGAAATTGTCCCTTGGTGGAGCGCTGTGGGTGTAAACGTGCCTCACTGTATGTACTGCATAATTGTATGGCCAGAGTATAGTCTAGTGTGTCCCTTTAATTTTGCATTGGGAAAAACAGGTGGTTTGGGTTTTGGTGGCTTTTTTTTTTGTTTGGTTGGGTTTTTTTGTTTGTTTGTGGTTTGGTTTGTTTGGTTTTTTTAATAGTATCTTTGGAAAATTGATATCGCCAGCAGTTTATCTGTCCCTTTCAGTCACTGAGTGATGAGTCATAACTCTTTGTCCTTTGGCTAATCATTGTCCTCAATAATGTTACTCAGAATGTTAGCATTTCCTTCCCTAAACATTAGATACTCTGCCTTGTGTCAGTATGTGAACAGTGCTAACATAGCTGTGCTCATCAGTCAGCTCGGAAGTTTCAGCAATGAAGTCTAATGACAAGCATGGTGCTCACATCAACATTTAGAAAGTTTTCTGACATCGATCTATATCTGCTCTGTTGACCTCTATAGAGTCTGCCTTTGCCACAATGACTGTGAACTGACATGTTGACCTTCATCCCCAACTAGGCCAAGCAGAAAGATTAGGACTTGAAAATACCCATGACACCAGACTTTACTAAGAGCAGGAGGTTAGGATAAGATTCTGCTCCTCTCTTGCTTGATGACTTGTTTCCTTAAGATATCTCCAGACTTTCAGCTGAGCTGTATATTTTAACTTCTCATTGCTTTGTGCTGTGCTTTATCTGTCATTAACAGCTCAATTTTTGTTGCATTCTACAATATTTGAACAGAAGCGGTATCCAAACCTCTTACTCCCATCTTTGCTAGAAGATGACAGGAGACCTGATAGAAGTATAGCTGAGAGGAAAAATATCTCAAATTACACTTCTGTATTGGAGTGTGAGAAGGAAAGGCAGATAACACAATGCAGTCATCTACAAATCATTTTGTCATATAAGAGATTGAATTACTTAATGACAAAGTTATTCCTGTCAAGTTTTGATAGCTTCTTGCCTTCACAACATCTGCACTAATCAGTAGTTTCACTTAGAAGTCACTTCTGTGGAGTATTGTTCTCGTGTCAGTCATCAGACAATGATACCTTGCTTGATGAGAAAGAGCTTCCTTTTATGCAGTTTTTTTCAGTGATCTAATTAAATGCATGCCTGTGGTACTCAGACCAGCCCAGATGCATCATTTATGAGTCCATTAGGTGGTCACAGGATCATGTATGTTCATACACTAATAACACTGAACAAGTGCAAAAAAGATCAATGTGACTGGAAGATGTGTCAGGAGAAGAATTTCCAGTCTGGGGTATCTGGAGTATCATCTGAAGCTTGCTAAGACTGTTCATTACAAGTGCATTCAAGATGGAAAAGATAAGAAGAACTTGTAGGAATGAAGAACCTACAGTAAGAGAGTGAAAGTTCTTTCCTTATTTCACACAGCAAAACAAGACCTGAGAAGCAGCATGAGTGGGAGCAAGATCAATTATTTAAGGAAAATTCTGCTCTTGAACCATGTTGGACAGCCTGCAGCAGTAGTAGTAACTGATGAATTTCTTCAACTGTTTGTATGATGCCTGCAATGATATAGGTTTGATTTCAGTAATCTGGGAGATTCTTTCCAGTTCCGTCTTCTGACTGCCCACAAGCGAGTGGAGTGGTCAGAGGTGTGGGACTATAATCCAGTACTTTTTTCTAGCTAACATCTAGAACACATTCTTCCAGAAGCAGCTGGTTGATAGAAAACTGGACTGTTTTTCTTACAAAGAAAGAAAAATTTATCAGGAAAGATTTTACTAATCCTGGTAGAATAGGTATTTGTCAAACAAACAGAAATCAAAACACCCTGTGTTTCTATTTTTAATTCCAGTATTTGGTATATGAGTGAGATACAGCGGTTCTGAAGTCTTCCTTATAGAGTCACATTGCCACAAAGCTTGCAGAATGTTATGAGAAATTATATTTGAATTTTATTGCAAATGTGTGTTCTTTTAGTGCTGTTTTACTGCACTTCTTGTAGTCCTTTCCTTCCGCATCTTCCTTTCATGAACGTAGTTTGTATGCCTTCCCCTGAGTTTCTACAACCTCCTCCTTTTCTCTGCAAGTTAGTAGTGATAATAACACAACAACTTGCCTGATTTATTACAGGTTTAGAGTTTGATGGAAATTCACTGACATTTGCAGGGTGGGGTGCATAGAGGAAGTAGAAAAATCTGACAAAGGAGATCAATTGAATGGGTCTGGGAATTGGGAGCAGTCCAAACTGTTTTACTGCATTCCTTGTGTTATTTGGTCACCTTGGGGAAACTGAAAGCTGATTTGGTGGGTATACAGTGCATCTGAGGTAAGGTATAGCGGAAGGTTATTCGTGCATCACAGGAAACACAGGGTTGAAGAAGACAAGCCTCTGGTTTCACACTGACTGGTAAAGACGTAGTGTACTGACTACCATCTGAAGGCTTTGTTATTATCGACAATGTCTTGAATAATGACTTTCTTGGGATGCTTTTTTTCTTATTGAATGTATTTGTAAATTCTAAAATATTTGCTCAAGACTGAATGCTGTCAAACATTTCGATAACCAAATGATCTAAAGCAGCTTATGTCACTGACTAATCCAGGTACTTTGTGTGCAGGAATTTTGTACCTATTAGATCTACTCTCATTTTCTCCTTTGATTTTATGCACTCTGATGCTTTTTTTCCTTTTTTTTTTACTATTTAGTCATCTGTGGCACCACTACTAGTGTATACTACTAAAATCACAAACCTTTTTAAAATAATTGAATACTTGTGATCAGCTAATACATCAAAGAATGCTAATGTAAAGCTTTTTTCCATAATTTTCACCATTTCACCATCACACACCATGGTGTGTGAATCAACTATTTTATTTGGATTCCTCTTTAATATCAAGAATATCAAGCATACTGAAATTTGTAGAATAACTGAAGTAAACATAAATGACAAATAAAACCATTTTATGTTGCTGAAAGCACATACTGACCGGATTTCAGAAATTTGTGTTAATTCACTACTTTTTGTGCAGAGCAGCAAAGTATTGACATGTAAGTGAGAAAGGAGTGACTCCAATGATATTCAAAAATCATAGTGGATCCAAGTAATATGAAAATGATAGTAATTCTTGTGGACTGGCAAAATATCTTAAGATTCAGCACTTGGTCTTTGGGGTTTTTGCCTATCAGGTTATCTCACATAGAGGGAGCTGAATAATTCACAGCATAATTTACAGAGAAATTTGATTTTTACATGAAGCATATACAGCATTGTCAACATATATGCTTCTGTATATATCTGTATGTGTGTGAAGACCCAATACAGGAAAGAAATTGAGTTTACCATAAACCACTATTCTATCAGGTGTATCCCATGTTCCATAAAATAAGTTGTTCTAATTATATATAGTTTAACTAAATTTATCTAATGAAATATTCTACTACAAGAGATGTTTCTGGCTGAGGTGTTCACACATCAGTTGCCTAACACTCAGGGTTTACAGTTCAATAGCTTTGAAAACAATGACAGCGAAATTACATTAGTGAACCTTATCCCTTTTTAAGTGTTTAAAGAACAATCAGACAATTTAAACAGTGTATTTCCGGAGAAGAAAAAAGTTTTGTGGAGCAAAAGAACTACAGTCAAGGTATTTTTATGTGTTGATAAACCATTGAGCGTCAGTTGATAAGCAAGGCTCAGTTATTCCAGCAAAACCTACACACATCTTCTCCCTCAATTTCTTTTATTCTTTTATACTTTGATTTTAGGTATCCCAGATGGGCAGAAGAGAGGGAAATGAGTGCTCAAAAGTGTCAATTGAAAGTATTTGCACTGAACAAAAAAAGGGAGCTAAAATGTTTGCACTTGTTTTGGAGTACCACCACTCCTCTGATTTTACTGATACCCTTTCAGAAACTCTGGCCATGAATTTTCCACCCCTCAAAGTGAAGGTGAACATGACAGTAAAATAATTGAGTTTCCTTTTCAGATTACTTTGTTTTTGTTTCCTTTCTACTGTTTATATTCTAGACATCACTATCTTCTTTCTGCTCTAGTTTTCTTTCATAGACCTTAAGCCTTTCTGTTAGATGGAGTCTTCCAGTTGCTCAGAAGATCAGTCTTTTTGAATGCCAGTGAACTAAATCGAAGCCCTATTCCTCCTTCAAGGTTAAACCCAAGTATTGGTCACCTTTTCTTTTTGTAATAACAACAGAATGGTTGTCTTTTTCCCAGAAGAAGGTCAAACTTTTCTGTAGACGTGTTCTGCATGTGCAGAAAACTCAGAGCTACACTCAACACTTGAAGAACCTCTCCAGAACAACCATGGCTTTGAGTCCTGCATGTCTTCCTGCCACTCTTAGTTTCTTGGGTAGTGTTTCATGGAAAACACAGTATGCCCAAAGTAACATTCAGTGGTTTTCTTAAAGTCACTTAAGCTGCTTGTACTATGGAAAGATGATGAAATGAGTGATGCAGGTTGTTGTCAGAAATATTTTAAAAAAATAATATGTGTTACTGAGGTTTGGTCTTAGATTATTAGTCTCTTGCAAGTGGTATAAGTGAGAGAATCAGTGAGAATACTTGTGAGTACTGTGCTGCAGTCCTCACTTCTAGACATGTATTATTTCAGTAAACAACATTTCATTATTTTAAGCATAGTTAGTAATCTCTTTGTTGCCTTTTGCTTGTCTACTTTTTAAAAAGACAGAAATAATGTCTGTTCACAATAGGATATTCCTCAACAAGAAAACTAATCTCCTGTGTAGCAAAACTCTATCAGCAACATAAGGCCCTTTTTGAGTAACAAAAGGGACATTTTTGCCCTTGGGTATCTACAGATGATATTGAGTGAAGTTCAAGGAAGCCAAGGCACATTGTAGTGGCAGGAATAGTTGATATTTGTGAAATATTATGGCTAGAAAAGACAGTCTCTTTTTTTCATCTATTTATAATTGATATGACTGTGGGGCAATGAGAAAGCACAAGCAAATATACAACAATTTGTACTGTGTAGGAGGGTTATAACTGAAAAAAAAAAAGAGTGGAGAAAGCAGAGGAAGGGAGAGCTAGCTATTTGACTGCTTGGTTAAGGAAAAAAAGAAGCCCTCTTCTTCCTTTTAAAAGCAGTCCTACTTTTATCAGTGCATTGCTTTCTGGACAGCAGCATAGGGAGCACAAGGGAAAAGAGGATTTTTTTCTTTGTCATATCCGATCCTGGGTTTTTTCTGCCCTGCTGAAGCAGTCTGTTTCTGTAAACAAAACCCCAAAAAGATGCAGTCTCCAAGAAAGAGCTGGGTCTCTGAGTCCCCTCTGGAGGAAGCCGCTGTAAGTTAAACCCCAGATGACTGGCAGTCCTGCCACTATTGACAGCAGTGCTCAGTCCTTAAGAAAGCAATTTGCACAGACCAAAGGTATGGTCACTGTGGAACTGACCCTTTCCTGTGAATTGGGTAATTATCAACAGATATACTTAATCTTTTCTCTCTAGTGGAAAATGGGATTTTTGTGAGACTTAGTTTGTCCCTGAAATAAAAAACCTTTGTGTTTATAGGTGTTTGTCATAAACTGACCTGTAGGATTATTAACTAATGGAAAACCTTTTTCCTCAATTAAATAAGAAATAAAATAGGAATAGTTGAAAATGTAAATGCTTTTGGCAAGAATATACTTTTTAGGATAATGGATTTGTGTACATGTGTGTATGTCCTGAATAGCCAGAGCTGTAGTTTTCTAAAGAACCTAGAATCCTGGTGTGTTACAGCATGACAGTATTGCTGGTTACCAAGGGTAACATGAATAGTGGGTTTAAAGACATTTCTCTTTGGTATTGCAAACGTTTTACATTTTCTCTCGCTTGATAGTAGGCAACATGTTTGCACTCTGCATTTCTGAGACTCACTTTAAAGGAAGAATTAATTAGTTAATTGGGCATCTTTGAACATCAGGAACAGCTCATAAGAAATTCATACCACCCGATTTCCCAGGGTTTCTCTCCAATGCTAACACAAGTGTAAAATAAATAAAGCAAGCTTATATTATAGCCGATACCTTCTGATATGCTTTACCTGTGCTAATACGATAAATGCAGAGCTTGAATTCAGATGTCTCTAAGGGCAAGATAAAAGATTGCCTAATCTTAATATTGCTGAAAGTAAGTCAGTAATGTCTTTAAAGCTTTGTATTGAGAACTGTCTTTAACCCAGTACAGGGCAATATCTTCATTCTTGTTTTAGTGTGTTCCAGCTGAATTTTTGTATAGGTGGTGTATTATGGCTATTATGTATAAATTACAATGTACAAAACTGGTTATACTTATTTCTGTAACACAGGCACTGTTGTGCATGAGGTTAGTTTATAATATGTTACTATTTTGAATGAATTGAGATTATCTTCTGTGGAAGGTCAGCCATTTCATTGTCATTTCTGTGTCTCTCATGACAGGAGCTAGACAGTATTATCAGCTGTAATTTTCAGTTCATAAACTAAACTGCTGCACAACATAACATGCTCCTCCTGGTTCCACCTTGGGTAGCTGTTTGTTAAATGACCCTTAGGTGGAGTCTGAGCATTTTCTTTGGAAGGCTTCTGGTTCACTGTGCACATGTACACTTTCTTGGCTGGAGATGTTAGCAGAGAAGGCTGCTCAGCTCCCTCAGGACCAAGCACTGGGATAGGAGCAAAGCTTGTAATTTGGGGTGTCTTGGGAGGCCTTCATCCTTTATTCTTCACTTGGCAGTTCCTACTGGATGTTTCTGTGTACTTTCTTGTAAAGTGCAAAAGAGTTTCGTATATTTAACACCTGCTGATATATTCACTTCCTATATATGAAATCACTCAATAGCTGTCTCAGGGTTGCTGTTGTTGTTGTTGGCTGGACTTCGCGAACGAAGATCTTGGGATAAGCCTGCGCAATGGATTTTTTAGGTGAGGCACAGGGTGTGCAGAACTGGCCCCACCCCCTTTACTCCTGAGGTTCATCTTGCCATGGCCGAGCACACTCGGACGGTGACAGTGAGTTCCTCCAGGATTCGAACCGGCGTCCTCAGAGGAGGAGCCGGCTCCACAGGCCGGGGCCTACGCCACTTGGCCAACGCCCGCCGCCTCTCAAGTGTAACATCTCAAATTAATATTAAGGAAAAAAAACTAACAAAAAGAAAAGCAAAAAGAAAAGCAATAATGTCAGGTTGTTGAGCAATCCTGGGAGCCCACGTGGGTCAGAGCACCAGGGGAAGACCTCGCCTTGTCCTCTCTGCCACCGAATGACACAAACGTGGCACTACAGCCACGCCTGCAAGAAATGATCAGTGGCATCCAGGGTTGCTGTATTGGAGGTGAGTAGCATAATAAAGCATCCAGGCCAGAGATGCCTGGAACAGAAGGAAGATATTGATAAGAAAGCAAAAGTCCTTCTCTACATACTATATAAAACTAACTTGAGTGTTTGTACTGGTTTAGAATCAAACCTGGAGGAGAAATGAATCCAACTCAGAATGGGATTGCAAGTCAGAATAACAATTTAATAAAAGATCACAAAATACACTGATACAGAAGGAAAATTCGTTTGTGCCACAAAAACACCAGATGTATAGCCCAGCACAGTGGGGCACAAGCAGAATGGAGCTCACCAACCTCTGTGCTGAGCACAGCGTAGCCCCGCCCTGAGTTCAAAGTAAAAAGAAGACAAGAAACAAACCTGCTGGTGAAAATGATGGTTGCAGTCTGGTGGCAGTCTCAGTCTGATTGGGGCTCTGTTCCTCCTCTGGATCTGAGGAGAACCCCCAGTCCCAAACCCCAAGCTTAAATCCACTTGGGCTCAAATGGGAACGCCCAGTCCCTCCCCCTGGGTGGAGACTTTCACAATGGGTGATTTACTTTGTGAGGTGAACAATGGCATTTTTTTGACATCCCTGATGGCCCATTAGCAGACATGACCTCTCAGGTGGGTGTGGAGGCAGGAGAACTTCCTTATCTTACAGAAGTTCCTAAACACCCATTTTGTAGCCTGAGGGGTTGGGTGTGCCTTAGGCAGCTGCTGCAAATGGGCCATTGTGATAAGTTCGTGGGAAAAATGACATTGAGGGTTTAGAATACACACCCATACAGTGACAAACTGATCCTGGCTACTAAAACCAGGACAGCGTTTGACTCTATCTGCCAGTATGCAATCTGATGAAGTCTGTCATGAGTCCAAAACAGGCATTTTACTCAGAATGAATTGGAAGATCACACATTTTGGGGCACAAGAATAAGAACTCTGTCACTCCCTGTGTGAACACTGATGTTCCCAAAATGCAAGGAAGTAGGACATCTTGTAGGGTGTCTGCAAGAAAATTGTCTACTGAGCAGGTAGATGAGGTAAACTCTCTTACCTTTGTTATAGCTCCAGTTGGATTCTGTGACTGTTCATAAATGAGCTTTAATATTCCCCCTTTCTCAACTACAAATGGCACTTGGTAGTTCATAGAAAGCCAAAACTATGTAAGCACTCAGGATATACAGAGGATTAGCATTGTGTGTGACCTCTCTCATCTCTTGGACTGTGCTGCAAAACTGCAGACCTGGATCCACAGCCGTGTGGGCTTCTGATGTCATCTGTGTTCATTGTCAGTGAACATAGCAGTAGAAAGTAAGAGGGAAATGAATGTTCGGAGAGCAGAGTGACACTGCAAGAAATAATGCATGGGCAGGTTTGTAAGAGATGTTTGCTCTGGCTTCTGATAAAAAACAATGTTCTACTCCAGCTCTAATGAAGTCCACAGGCCAACAAGTAAAGGCCACATCACCAGTATTAATTTACTGTAATGTCTCAGCAGAAGACCAATATAAAATACAAATCCCCGCGAGTGAGAAATTACTGATGTGACCTTTGACCATGTCAGAAGTGTGTCTGCAGATAGGATTCCTCTGGTGGTTTGCTGGCAATTTGGAGTACAGGCAGTACAATCCCTACAGCTGTGAAGTCAGTCTGCATCTTTGTCAGAGAAACTCTTTCCTCCTTTTGCCCCCCACAATGACATTATTACTATGAGGTTTTTCAGCTTCACAATGGCAGCTGGTCAGGCAGAGAGCACAAAGGAGACCATGAACTACATCTTGAACTAGGCAAATGTGTTTTGTATCAATGAGTATTTGGAGCAAAAGGATGAGCAAGAGAGGCTGATGATGTGCAAGCAGGATGCTGTGTTTCTGACAAAGTCCAATAGAGGAGCGGATTGTGAAAGTGACATAAAAGCAACAGACTGCAATGTTTAGAAACTATCATTTACCTGTTCAGGGTGCCGTATGATTAATATGACTAGCCAAGTCAGCAAGCAGTGAGTGTGTATAATTAATGGTGTGCCAATGATTTATGGATCAAGGACTACTTGCTCTAAGCACAGCCTCATAATTCTAAATAATAAATAAAGTAATAATTTATTCGTTTTGGGAGCAGTTCTTCATCAGAAAAAGGAAAGAGAATTCTTCTTGTTGGTTATGTGTTGTACACTCTTCACTTGGGTGTATTTAGTTGCTTATACACTAGCCTGGCAGGGGAAAGGAGAACCTAGTGTATATGAGAGTGAAAATAATATTTTTGTTATTCTGTCTGAATGCTTAAAGATTAACAAAATCCTCCATGACTAAGGGTGTTTCCATAACTACTGGTTTCCTAGTTGTTTTCCAAAACATGGACTTTAGTCTGAGAAAGAAGTAGACGGAAAATCCTGTCACATTTTATGCAGGTTTCCTGGTCAAAGCAGATGTAATTGGATGCTGACTATGCAACCTGTATAAGCGCACTTCAGCATGCCCCAGAAATCTGAGGCAAAGCTGTGGGAGGAGAAAAAGCCCAAAACATAACAGATGCTACCATGATTGTCCTTTTAATCACTGCCAAATTTGCTACCTATGGGCTTCAGTTGTACTTTGAGCTATGTGAAGTGGTGTGACTAGAGGATAAAAGCTTTCATAAATTGTAAGTAACAAGGAAAATGGCAGTAACTACTTCTTGCTTCACCATCACCTGAAACTTTCTGCAAGCCTCTAAGCTCTGGGAGGGCAGAGGCTATGGGTCATCGCCCTTATCTACACAGTTGCTGATACAATGGGTCTTTGATTCCTGATTGAGGTTTCAAACTGTGAATAATAGTAATTAATATGACTTAAAATGTACAAATGCATGCAGCTACAGCACATACCTTCATATTACCCCAGTGAATTAGGATAGGGTGATGTACAGTGCATCCAGGTGTTGACTGAAAAAGGAATCTGCAGGTTTTCTCTATATTATTATTATTATTATTATTATTAATGTTGGAGGGTTATTTTCTTTTTTTGTGAGTCCTTGTCATTCTCTCATAGTGTTGTTGAATGGACATGGTCCCCTTTATTTATCTGCTGTCTACCTGCACTTCTGCAGGTAGTACAGATGGTGGTCAAGCTGCACCTTCCTTCCCATCACCTGTGGGTATTTTGGGCCATTGATAAATGGTATTTTTACTGTGGTTCATCTGCAACAGCCACTAAAAATATTCCAGGAGTTAGATTGCTTTAGTGGTGACATCATGCCAGCACTGTCACCTAGGTAATGGAACTAATTGCCATGGCAACAAGGCTTTATCATTCAGCAGCCCCAACATTTTTGACATATGGGAGAAACTAAAAATTTGAAGTAGGACACAAATGAAACATATCTGATTGGGCTAAGTCATATTAATAGTCATGAACAGGAATCTTCTGTTCAGAATAAATCAAATCAGAGGAAATGATATATCTTTTAGAGGCCCATTTACTTCGAGTTAAATTGTTTAATATAAAAAAACTTTCTTCCTCTAGGGAAAAAATAGCATCATTTAATTAAAACAAGCAGATAATAAATCTGATTGTTTCAACATTATTGTGCAGCTCCTGGGTATTGCTCCCATTCTAGGCATTGTATGAGACTAAGGAAATGACAAAGTACTTCAAGTAAATTTTAGCTGATCATTATCTCACTTCAGGGTTAGTCACCTACCTTGTCAAAATGTGATTGTGGTGAGAGCTCTGAAGGCTGGTGACAGAAGTGCCCTGACCCCTGCCCTGGTGAGTTCCAACTCGCTTGCCTATTCCCAGAGCTGTTGGCTCTGCCTCAGTTTTCTGGGGAACACCAAAACTTCCAACTACTCCTGACACAGTCTAATCCAGCCAGGATTAGGCCCATAATTACAAAAAGCCAGAGTGAAATTTTCACTTGCTCTAGTAACTGCAACTATGGCTATATAGTCAGTAGACTAGATTAATGACTGCAAGTCCCCCCTCTTCATTTTATTCTCAAGTCCTTGGGATATCATCATTGCACGTTTGACCACAGAGAGGACATTTGATGTATTTAGGAAACTGGTTGGTAAGATCCTGTGGGAGGCACCTATTTCTCACCAGTCTCACTGTTTAAAAACAGCAAGAAGGGTGCTCAGGAAAAGTGCAGGTCAAATGGACCTTGTTTGTTTGTAGGAATGAATTCTCTCAGAAGACATTTTTGGACATGTGAAGGAGAAAGTGGTTGGAAGTACCACTCATTAAACCCTATTTAGAGTACTGCATCCAAATTGAGGAACCCGGTACAAGAAAGGCATCAGTGAACTGGAGAAAGCTTAGGGAAGGCAACTGAGATGGCTGGGGCAAGTTCATTTGCCCTGTAAAGGTGGACAAACACTGCAAGAGGCTGCACAGGGAGATCATAGTGGCTTTGAAGCTCTGACTGGACAAAACCCTGAGCAACTTGTTCTGAATTCAGTGTTGATCCTTCTTCAAGGAAGAGGTTAGGCCTCTAAAATGTTTCCACCTCCTTCCAACTGGAAGTACTCTGTGACTTTGTGATTTTACCAGAAGGTGCAATTCCTCTTTATTCCTCTTAATCTTCCTAGCTATATCTAATCTGTTAAAGCTGCATCCCTATGGTGTCTTGTGAAGCAACAACAAAGATATTGGAGAGTTTATTTTCTATAATAACAGGGAATGTATCATATTTAGGTGAAAAGTGGCTAATCACAGAATAGTGTTTAACTTAAAGTGGATGTTATACTTGCCTGTACTGAGCTGTGCATTACCATATTAATCAACATGACTATATTGGTTCAGGCAGAAACAGTGAACAAATTCTCAGATAAAGAACAGTGACTCACTGTTACATTCTGCCTCCAACACAAATACTAGCTTCTCTTCAGTAAATGCAACTCATCTGTGCTTAGAAATGGAGTACTCAGCAGACAAAATGCCATTTCTTCTAATCACTTACCCATATTATACCAGCTCAGTATTAAGCTTTTCACTCTGATGGAATTAGATGCAATAATTACTTTTAACATACTATCTGATTGCTTTCTTTTTTGTGAGTTCAGGTTTGCATTCCCACTCTCTTGTGAAGACCCTTTCTAAAGAATTTGGACAAATAGGGCAAATATTTGGGCAAATAGGCTGTAGGGTTGAAATAATCCTGACAATTGCTTTTTGGTTTAATCCAGATTGTAAAGACGTAACTCAGCACTAAGAATTTCCCTATGCATCTTGTAAGTTTTTCTCATCATCACCCTTCCAGGCACACTTAGAAATAGATGCTTCGTGGTTTATGTTCTATAATCTCAATGTCTTTGGATCTTGAAAGCCAATTTTAAAGGCTTAGAAAAAATCACAGCAAAACAGCTGCTTGGTTTTATAAAATATAAATGGTATCATTAAAAATGCACAGATGGCTTCTTGGTGATGCATTTCACAAACATGCTTAGATGTTGTTCAAAATATAAATTTGAATAAAACTGTGATTAATATTTTTGTAGCTTGTGACAGCAGCTATTGGTGTGAGAGCAGGTAGTCGGGTATCACAGGTTTATTTTTCCCTTTTTTGGTTTTACCATGGCTTTGCACAATGTGGAAACATGATGGAGGATTACCCCTGTTAGTAAAAAAAATGTTTCTTCATTGCAAGTTGCAGCACTGCATTCTTTTTATCAAGAGAGTATTTCTGTGTAGTTTTTGTCTTGCTACACTCACGTGAAAAGAATAGAAAGGAAGAGATGCTGCCACCTTCATAACGTGCAGAATAATTTTGAGTCACAGACATTTGAGTGGAAAATAGCCAGTATTTTCTAATATGCTTGAACAGTAATTGCATTAAGAGGGGAAAAAACAGCCCTTCATTGAGTTCTAGTAGGGATTTCTTCTGTGATTTAAGCAGTCACTGAAAGGAGGTTGTTTATTTTGGCTACGCTACATGACAGGAATGGTTTGAAAGAAGCAATCGAATGTTTTTCCTTGCATACTGATCATTCATTATATAGCTATCAATAACTGCCTAATAAAACTAGTCCAAAATAAATCATGCTTTCTTAACTGCTTGGTAAAGATCGGACAACACTTCAGTGCACTTCTCAATACAGTAGCACTTTACAAAAGCAATCTATACTCTAAACTCCTATTACTGTTAATGATTCATTAAAATGTTAAGGTAATATATTCAGGTTACTTTATTGGAAAGTGAAAGCCAGTAACAAAGCCAACAAAGATGCATGTGCCTGATTATACCATGCCAGAAATAAATAATAGAGTGTTATTCAATTCATGGCACGAGTAATGGATTTTGGATTGCACCATACATCCATTTGAAAAATGATGGATATGTCAAAATGAAATATGCCGTAGTCAAAAAGTACAAACTTCTAAAGTAGGTGATAAGTTCAAGACTGCGCCAGTAATTTTGAGGCTCAAATATGTTTTATTTGTTTATTTTAAAAAATAATTGACTGGCAATCACATTTTATTTAATTAAAATGTGCAGCTTTAGTGAAATGTTCACAAGATTTTCCAGCACGTGCCTCATATCTGTAAAACTTAGAGCAGTTGGAGACGTATTGGAAATGAGGTAGCAAGGACAGAAAAGCATACATGTTTAAAGTATTTTGTATTTCCCAAAAGTGATCTACTTGGCACTGAAGCTTGAGGCATGTTTGGGATAGATTTCATTGAAAATAACTGCTAATTAATAAAATTTGGTGCTTCTAAACATTCAGACCTTTCAATCTTATTGCAGGCATTTGAAATCAATGAATAAAAACTCTGTATGGAAATGTTGGTCCTGAAATCAAATACAGTAGTGTCTATTCAATTAATTGTGTTTTAGCTGCAGTAAGACTTGGATATAAGGCCTGCAATACATTAGCTGAGCAAATTTGCTTCATAAAGAAACTGCATGGAGTCTGTCCTCTTCCTTTGTGGCAATGAGGATGGGATAATATGCATTTGAGTATCATGAGTAGATCTCACTGTTTGCTCATTGGAGGGCTGTATTTGTTGGTCTGTTTCACAGCATCTTCAGCCTGTGCTGTGGAGTTGAAGGTTTTTGCTGTCTCCTTTATAGGTAGCAGTGGATTTTTTTTCTCACGTGTTGCTTGGCTTGCCCAGAGGAGTATTGTATGTGCATTCCTCCCACCTGAGAGATGTGGAGGAAATGCATCCTATGTGAACCATAGCTGCGGCTGCCAGGATTGCATGTTCTTGTTGGTCAGACATGTGCCAGGAACTGTATCGTCCATTGCCAACTGGATGACAAGCTTGTATAGAGATGAAAGAAGCTGTAGAGTCCTGCCAAGGCAAGGGGGTTAAAATAGCCAAAGGAATGATGTACTATACTAAAAATCTGATGAAAGGTTTAAAATAGATAGGTCAATGAAGGGATGTTATTGGGAGTTGCTGTAGAAAGGGGTTATGAAATCATGGCAGAACTTCAGTGAGGAGAGAGGAACTGCGGACATGGGGAATCTAATGAGCACCAAAGGAAGGATCTGGAATAAGAAAGTTTAAGGAGAGAAAAAGTGGATTTTAACTTCTATGGGTAAATTGCAGTTTTTAATGGACTACTTATCTGAATCTGTTACTAAAGATCTTCAGAGATAGAATTTCTAAAAATTCCATAGATAATTAAGTATCTTTACTGTTGAAAGTTTTTCCTAATATCTACTCTTGCTGTAGTTGAAGTTCATTAGCTTTTTAGTGTCTTCCTTTGACACGGGTAAGAGCTTTTTACAGTGCTCTTTTGCATAGATGAACACTGTCATATGCTGCCTCTTAGCATTTTCCCTAGACGAAACTAGCCCAAATTTTTTCAGAAAACAAATCTTTTTGTCGCTTGCTACTTCTCTCCAGGTGTTCAATATCTGCCAAGAAGTATGCTGGCCAAAACTGAAGGCACTATTCCCACAGAGGCCTTGCAAGCCCCAAGGAGAAAAGAAGGATTACTTTATGTAATTACCTTATTAATGTAAATCTTTGCATTTATCTCTTACCTAATATGTTTGTAGACCTGTCAATTTAACACTAATTTTGTATTTTATCATCTGGACTGTAAATGGAACATGGAGAGGTATTGCATGGGATTGTACTGTGACAGCGTATACGCTCTGGTTGTATAGACTTTCTGAATGTTTTTCAGGACTCTTTAGTTTCCATCCTCTAGTTTTATTTATTCTGTGTTTCTTAGGTTGCTTGTGAAGATGTTACAGAAAATAACGTCAGAAATCTTACCAAAGTTGAGACATGGTATCTATTGCCATTTCTCACTAAATACAAGCCATTTACCCTACCAAGGAATGAAACCAGATTGGTCTTACAGCTATTGTTCCTAGTGACTACTTGTTGACTATTTCTAGTCTTCTTTATAGTTTGGGGTTGTTTTGGGTTTTTTGTTTGTTTGTTTGTTTTGTTTTATNTAGTTTAGTTTAGTTTTGTTTTGTTTTGTTTTGTTTTAAAATTGCTTATATATTCTTTGACTGTTTGTTTGGCTTTTTTTCCCCACTAGTTCTCCAAGAGCTGAAATTGTGTGGTCTGTAGTATTTTTTTCCCTACCTTATAGTAAAGGAGCATTGCTTTTATCCTTTTGCAGTCTTTTGCGTCTTCACTTATTTTTCAGAAATTCTTAAAGGTAACCACTAACAAATCTGAGACTACTTCAGCTGGTTCTACAAAAATATTTTAGGAGAAATTTAATCAGACCCAGCCACTTGGAAAACATCTAGCTTATCTAAGAATTCATGGCAGTGCTCTGAGAGATCCTTCGTCCTTATCTATAGGTGTTTAAATAAGTAAGCACCTTAATTACAGCTGACCTTTTTAATAAAGAATGAAATGAAAAAGGCATTGATGAGATTAAGTTCACCATCTCGGCTTTGTTACTGCTTGTATTAGAGCCTATATCATGCTAACAACTGCATCATCCATAAAACAAAGAGGAATAAAGGACCTCAGAAACTTTTCAGACTCTCTGAACCCCTGCCACTTAAAAACCCATCCTTTCACAGTTTGGAAGAAATTTTGCTGGGGGCATAACAAGTGTAGCTGGGATATGTTCAAGGACTTTGTATTATTTTGAGTTGTCCTAGAAAGAAAGGGTAAAAGGGCAATATGAGGATGTTTACTAGCAGTTGTGTCCCCATTGGTACAGGTAACATGAGACTGGCACCAGACTCTAAAGTTTCAGCTGAAAATTACTCTAAAGGACCTCAGAGTCTACCTTGAACAAAAATATAATTTTTTATGCTATATTTTTAAAGGTTTTTCATGCTCTGACATAAGAGAACATTAGCTGCAATAAAAAATATCAGTAAGTCTGAGTCATAGATGGGACTATGATAGGAGCATAAAACAAGACTCTATAAATTTTAAATGTTTTGGCAAATCAAAATCAGCAGTCACAAACTCTGTAGTTCACTGTACAGTATACAACAAGAGCTTATTCTGATGCACTTACATACACCAAATATGTTATTTTTCCCTTTAATGTTCCCAGCACTCTCTCAATACAGATTTTGATAAAAATCCTAAGTGTGAATTCCACCGTTAACAGAAAGACTAGGAAATGCAACTGTTACATTTCTGAGTCATGCATGGATATGAATTTTATTGCCAAGGATTTCTGGTCATCAGGTCAAATGGGAAAATCTCACAGGATTTGTGTAATACTAGGCTAAAACAGCACAAAGGGCAAGTTTTAGCTCTGATGTTTCTTTTTTTTTTAAAATAAAAAATAAAAATTACTGAAAAGGCCTTTAATATGACTGTCGTCTTGAATACCTCCCACAGGAGTTTGGACTTCTTATGAGTCTGCAAGAAAGCTACAAGCACTAAAGGAATTGACCACAATGTAATATTTGGGACTTTACTGCATTTGTGCTGAACCAATAATTTTCAAGAGGAAAGTTTCTGGAATTACTGTTGTGCACAATATGAAAGATGCTTTAAAAACATGTGTATGTGTGGGAAGAAATCCTATTCCAGCTGAACTTCATGCCTTGTCCTTACTAGACAAATTGACTTTAGGGTAGAAATATTCAAAGGCATCTTCTTGTAGTGATGTCTGTTGTCATCCCATCATGAATATGAAGAAAGGACATGATTTTCCGCACAACCTCATAATGTAGGATGCTGAGAATGCTGAATTCCAAACCTAGTTGATGCCCTGAGTTTGCTGAGGTATGACTCTGGTTGTCCAGAGAGCAATGATGTTTTTTTCGTCTTAGCGTCCTGCCCCTGAGCTACTGCATCTTCCTGGTAGTGTAGCTCCAAATCATCTGTAGGATTGCAGGCTACTCAGACCTTGCTCCATCCTCCCCCTATTTCTAAGGTAGAGAATAACTAAGAGGGGAAAAAAATGTATAATCAATATTCTAGGTTTCTATAAAATGTCTGCTATTGTGCTGGATGGGAAAATATTAGTTAAACTTATAGCAACTTAATCAAGTTAGGATGGAGATTGATGTATGAAAATTATACAGTGATTGTGAAAGGCGGTCCAGAGGAGGGTGACAAAGGCAATGCTGAAAGGGAAACTGTTTGAAAGTGTCTAGCAAAGTGCAGTTATCACATTGGGGCATAATCTGATTTTCTTTTTCCTGGTGGTATAGATGTGGGACATATTAAAAATAAAAATGTGAATTACCATATTATATAGAAATAATTAGATGATCTTGAGATCAGGAACTATATAAATGTGATGGAACATTATAGTGCAAAATGCATTTTGGGACCATAAATAAGAATTTCTGTGAGCAAAGAAGCCAAATTGTGTTTTAGTCAGCTACAACATAGATATGAAAAAACTCATTGGGATCATAAGTTATTAAATTTTTCTTTTAGTGTAGTGACTTCCATGCTACGTAAAAGATGCTGGTATGACCTTATCTGAAATATTGTGTGCATCTCTGTGTATAATCTCACAAAACTTAATTCAAGATAGAATGATGATTTTAGCAGCCAATCTTATGAAGGAAATCAAGAGTGGTTTCTTCAGGTAAGAAAAAACAAAGGTTGAGAAGGATATGACTGTCATGTACAGATTTAGCCGACCCTAAAGAAAAGAGGAAGAGGGGAAAAGAGCTCTTTGAGTGGAAGTGACAGCACGGACACAACAAAATTTTCATACAAAAGAAGAGGTAGAGAGGTTATGAGAGATTTCCTGTAGTACAGGTAGCATGACTCCTGGAACTTGTTTCTAGGGTAGGAATTGATGTGTTTTAAAGAAGTGTTTATTAAACCCTATTACCTAGTACAGCATAAGGTTGCAGATGTCCCTGTCACTCGTGTGCTCCAAGCTTCATTGTGGAGATCCCGCAGCTTCTCCACTGCTTCCTCTCTGCTTGCTCTCATCTCCAGAGCTGCCCAAATACATTTTATTTATTTTATTTACATTACTTATTCTGCACATGGATTGAGTGTTTTTGTTTTGTTTTCTGAGATAAGCTTACCTTAGAAAGGGGACAAAGATTCCTGCACTTTGCTCAGCCCTGTAGAGTCGTGTGCAATAGCTGTACCCGCTATTTCGCCTGCTTTTTAATAGAAAATAAACTCTCCTTCACACTGGCTTTTCAGTTCATGGACAGGAGGAGAAAGAAGTGCTGAAGGTTTGAAGCAGAATTTAGAAATCATACTATTCAGTAACTAGGAACTCTGATGTTTTTGTGTAACATCGGAGAAAAGCTCTTTGTATTAACATTCAAATAGGTGCATAAAGTAGTTATTGTTTTCCTGGCTGTACAGAGTATGCTGCCATATGCTCACAGTCAGAAATGGCATGAGGTACTATTCATAATGGCTTTTATTTATAACAGTTTCTCGGATCCAGGGCTCTAGCTATAATGGCTCAGCAGGTTTCCACAGCTCAGCTGTGACTAGACCTAATTCTGATTCATTCAGACTGTTCCTGCAGTCAAAAGCAGTAGCAAATAGAAAAGATACTGCTGATAAATTCCAGATAGAAAAAATATAAAATCAATATAACAATTATAGCTAATCCAATCAGAAACAAGTAGAGAAATTAAGAGAAGTTCAAGGAAGAACAAGGGAATAAAATCCACCATGATTAGTACTAAGTCTGTAGTGCTTGTCACAAGAGTCAGGTACTTAGATATGCAGCAGGACAAAAGAGTACACAAAAAATGCTACTGAGGAAGAAACTATGTTCACTTAAGGCTAAGTGTCTTGCAGGGGCAGGAGTGGTTTAGAAAAGTACCACCCATGGCATCACACGTTCAGCTCTGTCTTACACCTCTTTTCCCTTCTCCACTGTTGCTCCTGTGAGATTTTTTCAGTCAATTGCCAACTCAATAGTCAATAAATTGCCAGCTCAGTAATCAGAAAGATAGAAACTACTAAGAGGTTTTGCTCTTCTCAAACAGAGTGTCTGCTTCATGCTTGCCAGTTTACAGAATATAAAGCTACCCATTCAGAACTGGGTTTGAATGGCCATCAGCCTTTGCCGCTGTCCCAAACTCTGCATGTGGCAGAGGAGTATTTGGTGTTTCAGCCAAGGATTTAGCAAGTGCTATCTGATTTAATGTTACTTTGCAGGTAGAACTGCAGCCCCTCAGGAGTTATAGGTAGGGGATAGAAGGAGCTTTCTTGCGCCATGTGATGACATTCACATCAGCAAGAAAAAGGCTGAGGGTACTGGGAGAAAATTATGCTAAAGGAAAATGTGTGTTGCCTCTGGAATGTTTTCGTAGCTCTTTTGAAAGACTAAACTACCAACTTCATATTGATACTATGTTTAACATGATCATACCTGAGTTCAACCAATTCTGATGGCATAAATGTGCTTAATTGAATAATTGTGTATCTAGCAGAGAAGAAATCACAGCTCACAAGCAACAACTTGCTCAGAAGCACTGTGACCTTGCTTGAATGGAAATTTGTAAGTTAAAACTCTTGTCAAAAATATAATCCCCACATTTCAGCCCTTGTCCTGTCTCTTCTGTTCCCCAGCATGGTCCGTTCCTGTGTTCCTGTCTGTCAGAAGGAAGTACTAGTCCCTGCCTAGCACTAGCCTGAGGCCTTTTGGCAAAATCATGGGTTATTTCTGGGCTGGACCCCAAATGCCCATGGTTTGTAATAAACTTTCGTTCCCTAAGTGCCCTTACCTGTGCAGGTGAAGCCACAAGGTTTTCACTGAGAGTAGTCATACTCAAATGACAATAGTGTTATCTTATCATTCAAGTGGACACAGACCTTTCCCCTCCCACACCAGAATAAATGAAAACACTCAGTATATGATAATTCTCTGTCACTACAGGACTCTGATCCAGAGGACGTCATGGACTTGATGCAGAATCTCCCTTGCACCCTACATATCAGGTATGCATGAACTGGGATCCAATTGCTTGACTTCCTATTGGGGCAAAACCTGGGTGTGCAATATCCCTTTCTCATAGTGACTTCTAAGGGGGAAAAGGCCTATGTACAAGTGCAGGGAGTTGAAATACACTCTACAGGTCCAGAAGATATCCCCATAGTTTAAGAGTGGCTGTAGACAGCCTTGACTGCCAGAGACTCACTATCAATACTGTAAGTCCTCACTTCTGTCCTCAAATTATGGTTTCAGCAGAAGTAGGAAGATATTCAGGTAGATATTCATTACTTCTTCTCTCACTGATGTGTGTGATGAAGATGGTTTGATACTGACAGTTTTCCTTGCTGTCCATTCCTCTCCTTGGAGGATAATTAATAACCAGGATGCCAGTTTAACCCCTGATCTACTGCAATGATTGCTTAAATAATAAATTGTCCCTTCCTTGGAGTTTGCAAAAAGTCCAGAATTTAGAAATGGCTCTTGAATGTGAAATACTGTATCTTTTCAATGGACACTTGAATTTAGCTGAGCTCAACCTGATGTGGCACTTTACTGCAATCCAATCATGATAACCAAGAAAGAATTCTGTCTGTGTTGCCTGCCATGTAAAAGTAAACTTTGACAAGTCACAGATGCCTCATTCTATAAATTCATCACTGAATTTGTGTGAGACCTGAAGTGATGGAAACAAAATAGAAATGTTTTTGGTTGTATAGAATCTGTGTGATCAGCTGGGATCTGCACAGTCACTTCTTCCCTGCAATAAGCATCCCATTCCTGATATCAGCAGCCAAGTGCAGCTGAATGTGATTTGTGTAAGGAAAAAAAGAAAAAACCATAATTTCTTTAATTTGTGAAGTTGTTTTGGCTAAGTTCTGATGAAATTTCACGGTGGTGGGTTTTTTGGTTTGGTGGGTTGTTGTTTTGTTTTGTTTTGTTTTTTGTTTGTTTGGTTGGTTGGTTGGTTTTGGTTTTTTGGGTTTTTTTGCCAGGCTGCTGCAAAGAGGCTTTTACCCTTTAATTTCAAGACTAGAACTAGGTCTCATGAGAGGTTGCAATTTTACTGCCGTGTAACTCATGTGAGATCTTCTGCCAGTCGATCTACCAACACAAGCCATAAGATTATCAAATGTAGTGTGTGTTCTGCTGCTTCTTGAAACCAGTTGAAGTAAGAGTTAGTTTTATTAGGTCTTTATTCTTTTAGCAAAATGGAGAGAAAATTTCACCAATATCTAAAACTCTCGTAGTTCATAGTTGGTACTCAAATTCGCATAACTAAGTGACATAGACTCTGGACTGGGTTCTTCCTCACATGGAGACAGCAGGTTCCATTTCCATGTACTCCTCTGGAGACAGCACTGCTTGCATTTTTGGATTAAAGAAATGAGTGCTTCCTCTTCACCTGCTTCCAGGTGCCAGAACTTCCCAAAGGGAAGAGGTAGAAAAACAGTGGTGTGGCCACCCACATCCTTTATCTTGGCTCCCAAGATGTTTGACAAGCAAAAGAAAAGGACCTGAATGCTCCCCCTTCACTCCAGGCAAACCTGGCTGGCAGGGCTGCCTTCAGACAAGAGCTGAAGGACTCCCCCAGGACCAGAGCACTTTTTTTGTTTTTTTGTCCCACACTGTGGGCTGCAATGTAAAAGCAATACCCAGGGCTCAATCTGCCTACTTCAAACATCCAATATCCTCACTGCTTTGCCAGGGAGGATTATACATTTTTCACAAAGTGAGCAAGTATGCTTTCAGAGAAAAAATATTTCCATGGCTACAGATCCTTCTCATGTAGTAGAATGGCTTATGCAACTCAGCTAGGAAAGAGCTAATAAAATGAGAACTTGCCATCTAATTACATGAAAGGATGGCTGGGTGTTTGATGTCACCTTTTTGTTTTACTTCTGAGACCTCTGGGAACTGTATCAAGCGGCCAGAGATGCTATCAAGGTTTTTATTTTGCACAAAGATCACACTCCATTTTTGATTCCATAGGTTTTTGCTGCTGCATTGTACACAGAAGTGGTCCTTGTGCAGTTTTGTAATTGCAGTTAGTCCATATGCTGTTGTACATTCATATCTCACGTGTAAGAAAACATACCTGTTACACAAAGAGAAGTTTGTCTTACATCGCTGATATAGGTATGAAAGTAAAAAATCATGAAGGTTCTGAGGAGTGCTAAAATACCAAAAGATGTTTATCTCCTTGTGCAATACTTTTGTGATGTGATGTATTGGAAATAAGGTCGCCATGGCATTAACAGAAGATGGTGGTGCAGGGAATATCTGGCAGACAGTTTTTGCCTATAGGGTGCATCCTCTTGATGCCTAGACTTTCATATTTTCTCTGAGATTTTCTGTGATAAGTATCATGAGAGTGACATAAAATTTCATTTCCTCTACCTAAGCTAAACTGAAGTAATAGGTAAATTGTACCAGTTCAATATAAAGGGTTATGTATTGTAAATGGGCTTTTGTTTTTTAAGTGTCAAATTATTGTTCTTCTTTAATCACTTCCATAGCCATGAAGACTAGGAGGAAGCACTTAGAACGTCTGTATATCTTTAAAACCCTGTCAAATATTTTTTTAAATACTTCTGATCATTTCTCTTAATCCTGCCATTGTAATGAATCTAAGATGAGTCTTCACTTAATGAGGTGAAGACATTTCTTAAGGATTGGACACTAGTGTGATGTATATTTGTAACTTTGAAAATGTCTGGCAAGCTAGAAAGAAATTTTGTGTTAATTGAAGGACAGCTTCAGTAAAGATAAAATTAAAGAATCCTCCTAATGATGTGCATATGAACCAAAACAGATGGAAGACATTTCACCTACACTAGTAGTAGTAAGTAAATGTGACAATATTAATTTACGTGAAAGGACATGATTAGTACCCTTTGACTGTTTTTTGTAGCAGATGAATCTAATGTATCCTATTTATATGACTGTGAAGAGCCTCCAGTCATATTGTAAAGATTTCTAAGGGCCAATTTGAAAGAGATCACACTACAAGTGTCAAGTTGACAAGCTCACATCCTCTCCTTGATGTGAAGTGCTAAGTTCATGAAGATGTCAATGTGTTGCCTTGCCAAGTCTCCCAGCTGGAGAGTAATACTGCATAATAGTCATGGGACTTCAGATCCAACATTATCAGTTCAAGCATTGCAGGGTTTCACAGGGAAAACCACAGCACAAGAAAGTAATTTTCAGATAAGTTACATTCAATGGCATTATCAGAATTGATTTCACATTGCTCAGTGGATGTACAAAATTCATGCTTGCTCTTTCAAGTCAAATAATGTTCCTGGTAATGTTCAGTGGAAGCTTTGCCTGAGCTGGCAAAAAAATCATGAACTCAAAGCAATTTCAGGCTGTTTTAGGAGATATGCATACATTAGCACATATGATAGTATGCCTATACACACCCTGGTTCTAACATTCTCCTGATTTTCTAACAGTGTTAATCTGAGCTGTGATCAGCAGGGGTTATCTGAGTTGCCCTAATACATTTCAAAAGTTCTTGACACCTGCTCTGAAAGTGCCTCCTATCTTCTCAGTCTGAGTAAAACAGCATCTGAGTCAGGGCACAATGTGAAGCCAAGACATATGATAGGATTCAGTGTTTTCCCCCCAAAACAGCACCTGAAATTATTGGGACAACATGGAAGTGACGATAGGAAAGTACAGAGCTGATTTGATAGGGTTTACTTGTGATAGGACATCTTTAATTTGTATACTTGCTTTTGAGATGCGCTGTGAAGTTGAGTGTGCCTATCCTTCTGGATAGGAGCCCTCACCCTCTTAATAGCACTTCTGTACATCTAATGAATCAGTCAATTAATACCAGCTTAAAGAGCTGGGCTTCTCAGTGGTAACCATTTGGTTTTTTTCCTGCCACAGAGGGGGTATTTTATGTATGAAAATTTTGGCCATGTTTTTAGTTTATACTTGATAAAATACATACTCTTTTGAAGTGCTTACCTTACAATAGGCAGCTTGAAAGCTGCCACAAGCCTTACCTCATTTTGAGAAGCTGCTGCCTGCTAAGCAGTGGAAATTGTCCAGCTTGTCAATGCCAAAGATAATAAGGCAATACAGATAATTTAAGTCCACAGTGAGACTCTTGTCTCCCTTGGGTAGTGACCTTAAAATGTTTGAGCTGTTCCACATCATAGTCACCATGTCTAGAAAAGAGGCTTTGAATACTGCAGTGTAGGTCTATCTTATCTTTTATCCAAAAGAGAACATATTGGTGGCTTTTTCCTTGCTGATGAGGCCAGTGTGAGTCATCCTCAGATCTTCTGGGGTGGCCATTCCAAAAGCAGCGTTACATAGCAGTTCTTACTTCTCAATGAGAGCAAAGGAGAAAGCTCAGCATTCACCAACATCCCTATGCCTCAGTAAGAATTCATTAAAAATCCTCTGCTCAGCTCCCAGAGCTGTCTTTTGGGACTTAAAGGGGAAAATATGAGTATTCTTTGAGTCAGGCTATGTCCTGTCAACCAGTGAATACTCTCGTTCTTCTCTTGAATTCTCCCATTTCAGCTTCTTGCTTTCCCAGCAAATGGCCCTTGGAAACCAAGGTATCTGAAATCTGGTATCTGATTGCCCTATTTGTTGCATGTATGCATCTTTGAAAAGTACTTGTGAGGAAAAGAAGTGTTAGCTCCACTATGGGAGTCTAAGTTATGGCACTTGGGGTTTTGATGCCTAAAGAATTAGTGTTCACAGTTTTCCATGCAGCAGTACATCTTGTGTACTTGAAAGGCATTCCAATCAGTAAGAGATCCTTATGCTAAAATTGTGGGGTAACTAAGAATACCAAAACATTTTAACAGTAGCATGGAGACTTTTCTGGTTCCTTTGTAGCTCTGAGGTGCCCGAGGTATTGAAATGTAAAGCTTTATACTTGTACTTTAATCAAGAGGCCATCCAGCTTCTCTTGGATATTACAAGGAACTTACTCCAGTTAAGTGGTCCTGTAGTAGAAATATCCATTCTTTGGTAATATACCATGAGAATTCCTTTCACAAGATTTTCCCCTCACTCTGGTCCAGTCTGTCTTCTGTGTAGCTTTTGGACTTTTGCTGGAAGCATACAAAGCGGGTAACGTGATCGTTGACACAACTCTGGTAGCACATTGAAGATTCTTGTCTAATTTTCTGGAGAAGTGTTGAAAACAAGGAATAAATGTAAAGGAATTAACCCAAAAGATTGATTACTTGTCCTCTCACAGATCTCAAATTAAAACACTGAACATGATTTCACTTGAATGTGTTTCCCTCGATTTATTTATTAAACATTCCATGAGAATAAATTTGATAAGCTGTACTCAGGGTTGATGAGTTATGAAAATGGAAGTTTCATTGCTGTCCTGGTCTCACAAGACAGTATGTTTATTACCTTTTTAGTTCAGATTCTGGGCATAATATTTTGTTTAAAAGCATAGATCAAGAGGAAAAGCAATAGTTTTTATGTAAAGAGTGCTGTTTTTAAAAGATGTAGGAAGCTGAACTGCTTTTTTTCATATGTATATGCCCATTAGAAAAATTGGAATTATTCTCCATCTGTGCATTAAACCCTTGCTGCACCTTATTATGATACTGCATTCTAGAAGACTCACATTTATGTGAACTATAAGTTTTCTAAACCACCTGCATTAGTTATACTAACCAACATACACACAGTCTCAATTTTTATGGTCTCATGAGCAACACCCAGGGTGTCAGGGAAAAGCCTATTAGCCACCACCTAAGCAAGAATGATGAATGAGTGCCCTCCCTCCTGAAATCACCTGCACTCCCACCATGGAGTCATTTGAGAGAGCACCAGATGCATACACACAGGATAAATGCATCTGCATCTTGTGAGGCATTGACTTCCTAATGGAAACTGTTTTTTAACATGAGCAAAGGCTAATCCATAACTTACACACTTGAGAAAATCAATCAATAAACATGCCTGTGACAATGGGATTTTTGAAAAGAAGCACTGCAAAATCTTATTTAGTTCTTCTGCACAGCCAGCAAATATACACCAGGGAAACTGCTGCTTTTGATGTAGACATATAACTTAAATAATGCTCAAATGACTGGTGCAGGCATTGGCTACAGAGGATAAAAAGGAAAGCTGGATTAGCTAAAAATAGTTGTATTAAAAAGCAGTGTATTTTCTTCCTCGAGGAGAAGGGGGGGGATGAACCTGCAACTCTAATCTTGGACTAGAAGACTATACAGGTAGAAAAGTTCAGGTCTTGCCCTTCTCATTTTTGAAAGACACTTTTCTAGTTCAAAGAGGCTTTGGTTTAGCTTCAGGGGAAATATCAAGGATTATAATTGGAAGACTTTTCTAGGTTTTCCTAGCTGGATTTCAGAAATACGGTATGTACTTAACAAAGCCACACACAGAAAAAAGAACAGAGCAACTTTGAAATAAAGCTTTCATTCCTCCTGCTGCCATGCAGTCTATACTGCCATCCTGCACTTTCCCTGAGAGGGAGGAGTATGGAACGAAGGATGAAAGGTATTGGAAAATGGAGAAGTGCAAGATTAAAAATAAATCAAAAAAGGGAAGCCATGTACAGAGAAGCGGATTTATGCCAGCTCCTGAATTCTCCTCTTAAACAGGTACATCTAGAGACACTTATCTGTATTTATTGGGATATTTCTGCAATTAATTGCAGCACAGTTGATTAGAAATGCTTGTGGAGATCATAAGAAACTGGGCACCAGAAACAGCTGATTTTAGCAATCTGCCTATCTCTGCTGTGCTCTGAGCCTGTCCTCGCTGAAAGCTATGGGAAAATAAATTCTGGCCCTGTTGCAGTCAAGAGAGAGGTATGATTGACTTTGGGGGTTGCAGTGTAGGATTTCACCCTGGCAGACACAGTTTTGACTTTAACAACTGTCTAAACATTTGTCCCTGTGCTTTCAATTTGAGGTGGGGGCTGTTGTTTAAGCCACTAGTGTTTTCCTGCTCCTGCCTATTCTTGTTCTGATTAAATATGGTCTTCTGGGTACAGGAGCATTAAATATTGAGAATGAGACATTTCATCAATTATATAGTTAAGGTATATTAAGACAATAAAGAACACACCTTCTTCATATAACCCCTTAGGGCAGAAGATCTTATTTTGAATGGTATAGCTTGCAATAAATTAACCACTTGACATATTTAAAATAAGAAATATTTGTGTTTATATAGTGCAAGATATCTAATGAAGAAGAGTCTTTCTATCTTTCTGATTTGTTTCTGGGTTTCAACACAGCTGAAGACATGCAAGTCACTTCAGTCTTTAAAAAGTGCCTGGAAAAGTTGATGATTATTACAAATGATCATCCAGAACCACTTATTCACACTTTACAAGTCACTAGGAAAACATTTTCTTGAATATATTTTCATCTGTTTGCTGTTCGTGATTAAAAACTGACTTTTAAAAAACTCCTGATCCAAGGGTTTACATCATTCCTGAATCCTCAGGAATGAGGGGAGTGATGAGCTGGTCCTTTTAGCCAGGCTAACTGTTAAAGATACAGCAGCCAGAACCCTCAACAATGTCACAGCTGGTTACTTCTGTGAAACCCTCCAACTCCAGTGGCATTCCTTCTGCTGAAAAATAAGTTTGCCTCTGAACATTTTAGTGACAAAAACCTTAGTTTTTATTCCAAACCCTGGTTTGCCTGGTAGTTTGAATCCACCTGTGTGTTCTTCTGTGGGACCACTTTTTGATAATAATAAAAAGGTTTGTGAAATGTCGGGAACATACCATTCAAAAGAGTTTTGGAGATGACATCCACAAGCAAGCAGCTTTAATGTTTGAGAATCAGTTCATCTGGTGTTCAAAAGAGTTGGGGCTTGTGGATTTTATTCCCTGCTCCACCACTGATTTGTTATTTGCTGAAGATACAGAGTGCCTTGTTGACAAGGCTCATGATGTTTCGTGTTTTATTCTTGAAAGTGCTGGTTCCTACAGTCACTTTACAGGGTATCTCAGCTTGCTATTGTGAACAAGAGGAGAATAAAGAAAAAAGCCAATTTCTATTCAGCTCACTGAGAAGAATCAGAAAAAGTAACTTGTGAAAATATTGTTTCTTAAGGGTTGTTTAAAAATTTTGAAATAATTGTTTCTAAGTCCAAAACCAGTACCAGATCCGAGCAGGACTACTGCATGCTGTCAAAACCTGGATTCTGGTTCATGCTCAGACCTTTCTGTACTAACACCAAGCAGTGTTTGGTTTCATCTTCCTCCACTTTAGGAAATGTTCTCTTGCAGACTCCTGGCAATATTCTGAATATTAAAGCTTTAGTAATGATAACAGTCTTCATGCTAACAGTGTTAATGTTTCCTTAGAGGAAACTTGTTTCGATATGCTGCCTTCATTCTTCTTTTCGTTCTGAGATCTGAAAATTTTCATTGTTTTACCCAAGACCACAGAGAATGATCTCAAAGTCAGTGTCTGCTACCAGTTTCCCAGTGAGAACTACAGGAAGTCAGTGTTTCTGTTTGCAATGGTCACTTCTATGGTGTGACCAGTGTCTGTAATTATGGGGCTCTGGTTTGAAGGGAAAAACATGGTCAGAACAGGTGGACAAAAAAAAAAGAGTAAAAACAGTTTTATAATATAATTAAACTGGAAATCCTTATGGGATTATGACTCACCACTGGCCTTTGCACTGTATATACTTTCCAGGAACAAGTACCCAATGAACTGAGTGGCTTCTCTTCTCTTCTGGCTTTTCTGGACTAAAATCTTTTCCTTGTATGCTTTTCCTAATCTGTTAGTAAAGCCTATAGTGAAATTTGAGACACTAGACTCTTGCTCTTTATGCTCATTCCCATCACATCAGAAATTCCAGATGAGTGGAACATGAGGGACAGGTGCTCTCTAACTAAATCATGGGTGACGTAGCTGTTGGCATCATGGTTATCTCGAGCTGTCTGTAAAGAAAGAAATGACCCATTAGGAGATAATGTATAATCAGTCTAGGCAGAAATTATATCATTAGAGGCTCTATGATGTAAAAGGCAAACCAAAACAGAAATAAAACAAAAGAACACCAACTCGCCAGCTGTACACCTACTTTGTGCTTTTCTAACAATAACTGATATTTAGCTCTGTTTGTCTCCCAGGGGAACATCCCAAATCCTGAATACATAGGTATGCAATGACTGTGGGGAGAAAAGGCTTCTTCTACCCCAAAACAATGAGAAAAATGCACCTCTGAGGGAGAGAGTAAGTTTTAAATCCTTCTCAGACCAACAAGGGGACTGAGCTGAAATCCCCATGGGATGCACTTCAGCCATTCTGCACAGCCTGTGAGAGAGGCAATGTTTTTCCTGCAGCTGGCTGTATACTCTGAAAGAACTGTTAGGTCTATTTTTCGCAAAGCCTGTGAGGACAGGCATGAAGCAAGCCTTGGCAGTTCCTGTGCCTCAGGGGATGGGGCCAGGACACCTCATACTTTGTGAAGGCCTTAAAAACTGAGAGTGAAGGTTGGAGCCACTCAGCTCATTTCCAGTCTGAGGTTTTTACTGGGTTTGTGTCTGGAGACACCAAATGCAAAAGTATGCAGTTACCAATTGCCTTCAATATTTACAGGTTTATGTGGGTTCAGGAAATCCTCAGAATTGTTATACAATGTGAAAAAGTTCAGTGGAATGTGACACGTTATTTTTATGCTATCTCCAATGTAAACACAGGCTGTCTGTAGGGCTGGAGTTGTGCAAAGAGACCTTTGTTGGCTCTTCCACTTCAGATCATCATTACAGGTATATCTGAGTCCAAGTCTCTGAGTTATTCCTCGTCTTAGCTTGAGAAAGCAGGGAAGTTTAGAGATGGCTAGTGAATTTGATAGAATTAAGGAGAGCAAAAGGGCAGCTTTGATATCATAGCTTTTGACAAGGAGAGGAACTAAAGAGAATTATGGTGACCTCAAGTTGCCAGAAAGTCTGCTTCACATTGGACTTTGTTTGTCAGGCTGATAAGGAAAGAAAAAAAAATTATTCTATTCTTGGTGGCAAATAAATGTTTTTGCCTTATCTGTTATTTCTAAGGCATGAAATCAGCATCTAATAGCATAACCTTTGTACTGAAATGAGAGTTTTTTGAAGAAAGTTCTTCTCTTATGAAGGGGGGAAATGTAATTTCCCTTCTAGTTTCCTGTTATTACCCTCTCCTCCCTTGCCTTCCATGATCTGAAAAGATTCCACCCCTATAAGAATTGCTTTTACTATTTCACTTAAGTTGCCTGGTCATTGTGATGTTCTGTGACTTTTTCCATAGTTGTTCTCTCAGAGAGGATCCCTCACCACCCTCCCAAGACATTATTGGGGAAGGAAGGTGGGAGGAATGGCAAGAGTGGAGCTGACTTCAGGACTGACATGATCTTGCAGTTGACGGTGGGACGCTTTTTTCCTCCTTTGCAATAACATTTGCTGCTCTTGGAACTGTCAGTAAAGTGGGGAAAAGCAATTAATATTTTTGCTTCTGTCTTTCATGAAATTCTGGCTTTTCTGCAAGCGAAGCTCTTGAAAGAAATCCTAGTTCACCTTGAGGAATGATAGGAGAAAAAAGAAGCATAAGAACTACCTATGTGTCCTTGCTCATTAGCAGTGACAGACTGTGGAGGAAAGATATTCCACAGCACAAGTTTTGTAAATACAATTACAATAAAATCTAATTTCAGGACAAATAACAATCAGAAGAGTAAGCTAATTGGACATTTCTTTCAAAAGCTGCTTTTTTTCAACTTTTTTTATTAGAAAGTTCAGCCAAAGTTTTTGAGAGCCGGAAAGTGCAAGAGAGAGGAGAATTATTATACTTTATGTCAATTAGTTGGAATGTTTTTTTAACAAAATATACCTGCCCCTTTTTCAGGTTTTGCTTAGGAATGTGGAAATCTGCCCCTGAGGGTGACTCACTGAAGTCCCGTTACCAGTACGTTTATTCTGTTATGTGCTTCACTGACGTGTCCTGAGCCAAAAGGGAAACAGCAGGAAACCATGACCTGTGCTCTGAGCAGTCAGATCAAATCAGGCAATTTTCACAAGGTGATGAGCTGCTTTGGCTCCCATTGGAGTCCCAAGCTGCCTTTCTCTAGGGCATTAGGTATTAGACAGGACACTGCTGCCCTCAGCAAACTGCCTCACCTGGAAACAGGCACTTGTCCAGGTATCTGCTGGTCCTGAGATGGTATTGCCTTTGTTGGGTGATTTGATATCTCCCAGAATGTGGAAAAAAACACTCCTTATATGAAATACAAGACAGGTACATATAAGTTAAGGGAGACTGTAACAAGAAGTCAACAAAACTCTGCCTCTACACTGGAGAGTGTGCAGTGTGGAAACTTCCATCTGCAGTCTGACCATCTGTTTGGGATTTGCACTATTCAGTGTGGCACCTCTCCTGCTCCAATACTCAGAAGTGACTTGCCTAGCTATGCCCTATTGAAGTCCATAGGAATTATGTATCTAAACAGCTTTCATGTATCTGAAAAGCTTTCAGAAACTTAGCAAACTGCATGGAGAGGGTTGGCTTTAATTTTCCTCTGCAATGGAGTAGCAATGAGCAAAACTCACAGTGATGTAATCAGAATTAGGGCTTCCTGTTCTTTAAACCTCAATCTCTTCTGCATTAAGTCCACTTTAAATTTTAAATATTTGTCAATGTAAATAATGAAAGAACAAAAAGGGCAGTGCCTGGAGAGCGAAGTGGTGTTCATGATCTGATTTTTCTAAGCATTAAGTAGGTACCTAAGGAAAACCATGCTCTCCTTGGGTTGCATAGGTGCTCAGTAAGACTCTCTGAATTCATTACAGGTGATAGACAATGCTTGATTCATTTACAAGAATGTTAAAGTTTCTATGTAAATGTCTTTGAAATGAGAGTGTGCCTTAAAAATTGTTTAAGTCCTTGTGAAAGTTTGTAAGCAACAAATGTCTTTGAGATGAGAATATTTCCTTTTTCAGCAAGAGACCAGCTGTGCCTACAAAGTCTATGCATGGGATGGATGATGGTGCTTAAAAGCCTCAGCTGAGTATTAATATAGGGAAAGAATTTCCTATGGCTTGTTATGCTTTTACAGTATCTGCAACCCTGTCCAGCCTCTAGAAACAGTGGCCTTAGGAATGAATCTTCAGTCACATCAGGCACAAAGGGAGGGAACACCGAGGTTCAGGGGAACCAGAGGTTTTATATTGTATTCTCAGCCCCTCTTCAAACATCAAAATTCTTCCTCTCACCTAATTTTGGCTACTTTCATAAGCAGAAGCAAGAACTTGTGAGTCTCTGCAGCTTTTGATGTAGCTGGATAAGACTGAAGTGTTCATCTGGGTGCCTCTTGGTGAGATGGTGTTCAGCAGGGTCCTGCCCTAGTGTCAGGCTCAGTATGTGATCTGCATCCCTACCACTGTCCTAAACATCCAATGAACACCCTTCTGTCCATGAATATGCCTTCAGCAGCTCCTGCCTAGTGATTCTGTAAAGCAGAGAGTGTGGTCTGCTTCTGAATAAAGTATGTAATCAACAAAACTAAAAACAAACAAACAAACAACAAAAAATATATAAAAATGTGCTGAACAGGAAGTTCCAACTGAATCAAAAGGGAACAAAGAGGTTCCAGAGTGCATCTGTTCCTCTTGGTTTCTCTCTATGCTAAATGGAGAACTCATAGGACCACAGTACACTTAATTTATTGAAAGGTTAAGTTCAATAAGATTCTGGGGTGGAAAACTCTGTAGCAATTTAAGTCTCCAGAAGTCTTGGACCAGATAGTCTCTTCATGTACTTAGGAGAGATGAGAATCCTAGAGATAGGTAAATTTCTCCACTTGTGTGGTTCATTCTGGGTTTTCTGGACCATGTGCATGAAACAGACTTCAGACAGAGTCTGGAAGAGTTGAGAATTACAAAGTGCTTCCCCAGCTGGGGATCATACTTTGCAGTAATCTTGATTTTCTATTTTTATTATTAATATTTTTTCATAATAATAAATATTTATGTTTAGCTGAGTGACACGCTATGTAATTTTTTTTTTCCCCCAAGAACACCTTTTTTAACAAGTTGATGGGTTAATGTAACATATTTCCTAACAATATTTTTAGGGTTTTTGATAAAAAAGGCTAATTATTTAAAAGCAGGGAAAACTTTCTGAAAATGCAGTTGCATGTCTGTTACTGAGAAATTCCTTGAAAATTCATAGGGAATACAGTTATGACAAGAAATTGAAGACAGACAGCTTGCCTTTTTCATCTGGCTCTAATCAATATTCTGCTCAGATGTTTTTTGTCAGTTCTTCAGTCTGCCAAACTTGCAGATTTTGAAGAAGAGAGAAGAGCTGCAGGAAGTTTAATCTGGTTTGTGTCTCCCATTGAATTATTACCAGTTTAACTACTCTTTGCAGTGTCTGCTATTTGTTTCATGCCGTTTGATTACAAACCCTCATCCAGGTGAAGCCATTCAGTTCATGCTATCCTCACCTTCCCCAGGGCTGGAGCGCTGGGCACTGCAGCTCCCCTGGGACACAGCTCAGCAGCAGGGCTTGATGGGACTCCTGTCCCTCTTTCCTGAGCCACTCAGGTGAGCTGGTGCAGGAGGATGTTGCCCTGTGCTGCTGTGAAGTGCCAGAGCTGTATTGCTATGTGTGGCGGTCAGGAAATCACGATCTCCCTTTTGGGGGGCAAACAGAGATGTTTATTGAAGCTACGTGATACAATATATAGGTTCAGCGAGTGAATATTCATCTCAGTGGCTGGTTTTATGCTAAGTATGGGAGGAGATATTACAATTAAAATAATGCAACATGCTTACTGTGAGGGAACTCAGGAATGCAGGGTTAATGAACACAAGACAGAAGAATCAAATGGATTGATAAAGTGAGTTTCCATCTGGGCTAGGGAGTACACAGAAACCACAAATCTTGTCAACTGCAGGCAGCTTGGAGACACTCTGGCAGCAGATGTCTGCAGGTTGGATTGAGTCTTGTCAGACCAGGGACACACTCCCAACACTTTCCCAAGGTTCAGCTGACATTCCAGAGAGGCCCCTCGCTGCCAAGATGGTTTCGGTCTCCTCAGCTATGCACAAGAGTCAGGAAGGAGCACAGAAGGAATTGTAATTTGGAGAGGTTTGCTGGCAGCACAGATTTGACCTCTGCTTAGGGCTGTGCCTAGGCGGTAGCTATCTTGTCTTTCCATTAGATAGCAAACCTTTCGTATAATACCTTCTTTAATTGACTTATGGATATCTTACTTGCTGCACTCCATGTTGTAAAATCTGTGAGTGTAGTGGTATCATAAACATTGAGAGAGAGAGTTGTTTTGCTCAATATTCTGTAGCATTTATGGTTACATATGGCGGTTTTGTAGGTGTAGCTCAAAAGAAGCAGCTGACTTCATTGACTTTTTCGTGCCTAAGTGAAGAATCTGGGGATGTCTCTATGAGTTGTGCAGAGTGGACGTGAGTTTTCCTCTACTTCTGTGTTGTGTAAATTTGAACTTGAGACCTATCGACCTATATTCTGAGAGAACGTATCTTATTTGTCACTACACAGCTCAGTTCTGTCATTTTCACCACTAATGGGATTTTGTGACTGGGTGACCTTGTTAATACAGCAATATGTTGCCTGCCATATCATCAGTAATGATGCTCCAAATAATAAAGAGGGAGGAAATGCCAGCTGAAAAAAAAAAGTTATGCTAGATTCTCTCTACTCTTTTCCATGAAAAGAAAGAAGCCTCTATTATCTTAAAATAATTATATTATTTTAGAATCCTGCATAATGTGATGAAATAGTTAAAGCACTGCTCTTCTCTAGGACAATTTGACAAAATAGCTCTTTAAAGATCTTTTTGAGTAAAGAAGGGCATAAATATGGAGTGGATCCTTTCAACATAGCAAAGCCCATCTGGGAGGATATTATGACACCAGATACTAAAAGATAAATTTATGTGAATGTACTTAATTATGTATCATGGGTTTATTTCAAATATTTGTTATCTTCTAATGTTATATATTTCAGCATATTTTACTGTTTTATTGATAAATATTGTTCTTATTGAAGTAATGCCAGGTTTGGCTATTTTTCTTATGTAAAATCGATATGCACAAAACACAGTTAGGGGTGACCTGATAATTTTATGTATTGAATAAATAAGGAAAGGAAGCTAAGTATAGGAAAATTAAGTGACAATCAAGTCTCCTGTGTCCCTGTCCAGTGCTACATTTACCAGACCACACTGCCTCTTGATTTACGACTAAAATCTCCAAGGAAAGTTTATACTGCTGGCTGTCAAAAGGATATATGAAATGAGGTTGGAATCACATTCATCACAACTCTGTGCCTGGCACAGCAAAGAAGGAAGTTAAGATCTGTGGATCTATGCAGGATTGCATAGACAGAACTGAAAAGAAGGATCTGAAAATTCCTCTAATTATTGCTTTCTTGTAACAAGCTAAGAGCAATGTCTTTGGAAAACCAGATTAATTTAGAGGCAGACTTTTCAAGAAAGGAGGCAAGAGGGTATCTGGGTTTAGTGATCTGTGGGGGAATGACAGTGTCAATGAACAAGTCTCCACTGTTCAGTGAAGCATCATGGTGATCACTCAAGCTGGAGCTTTCGTTTGCTGAGTCGTCCCAATGTCACGGGGCAATGTCACACCAAGGTGTTAATCTGATCAAAGAGCAAGAAAGCAGCACTGATGTCTAGCAAAGATGTTACTAGCACAAGAGTCTGTGCTGTGCTGCCTCTGGCACCACAGACATGTTGGCAAAAAATAATCTTGTAACCCATAAGGTAGTACTTTCTGTTGGATTCAAAATGCCTTGTGATGTCAGAGAAGTTTTTGTTTATGGAGAAGTTGTGTGTTATATCAGACACAAAGGTGATGTGCCGAGGATTAATACAATACTGGGCATTTTCAAAAGTCAGCAAGTTTGAATCCTAGCTAAGTTCCTGGCTGGTATCAAAATATCCTGCCCAGTTGGTTCACCTTGAATTTTCTACTGGATACATTACTTAGAGCTGTTTACACATAATTAGCAGCAATTCAAGGAAGGAATAAGTACTGAGAGCATTTATTACTGTACCATTTTTTACATATGCTTGCAGTTCTTATGTAGAAATTCATAACAAACTATAATCTGTTGATCAGTATCCATGAAGCTCTTAGATAACCATTAAAATAATAGCTAAACAAATAACAGTCAAAAAGCTTTTGATATATCTGTGTTAGATTATGTATTAGTTGCCTTGAAGAGCAAATAATCTTTAAAGAAACACTGGAGCATGGTGCCTAGGGTGGATGTGGAATTTCCATTCCTGGGAGATGTTCAAAACCTGATAACTTTAGCTAGCCTTGCTCTGAGCAGGAGATGTGGAACAGTTGATTTCCAGAGGTGAAAATTTCTCAACCATTTTATGACTCCGAGTATATTCAAGATTTCATCCTCCATGGAAAATGGCAGACATGCAATAGGAAAAGAAAAACAGCTCATTATATAGATTGCTTCTCGGGGCAAGCAACAATCCAATGAAATAAGCTTAAGTTTAGGCATGCCCATAAAGCAGGCTTGCCACTTAGCTTTTAAGTAAATGGGGTACTCTTATGCTTGAATCTAACATACTTAATTGCTTTGTTGAAACCCAAGAAAGAAAATAAGTGCTCCTTTTTAGAAAACATACTCATTTCCCCCAATACAAATTAAAGATGTATGTTAAGCACTGCTTGAATATATATATAAATAAGTCTTAGACTAAATTTATGTTGAAGCTACTATAACATTACCAATCTTTTCTGCATTTACTAAAAAGAAAATTGAGGAAGAAAAATCTAGTCATCATTTAGCTTTCAGCTTTCTTACCAGTTTGAACTCCTGGGTTCCCCTAAACAAGATTTAAGAATCAGTCTTTATATAAGTCTTAATAAAGTCTGGACTATATAGGGTTTTCTTGTCAGTGGGGTGGAGGATATGTGGAAGGGTAGTTATTTCCTTACCTTTTTTTTTTTGTAATTAAATCAAAATAGTTCATGATAAACAAGTTATATTGTCAGCTATCCTTTGAACTAAGGATTGGTGTCAAACGGGGTTGTTTAATGCACAGGGCCTGCCAAGTGTGCATCTTTCTTAGCAAGGCAGCTCTAATCCTTCATGGTCCACCGACTTTACCGTTATGAGTTCTTTTGATTGGTAATTGAGAGAATAAATCTTTGAAGAACTTACATAAATGCAAAAAAGAAACCCCATTAAGATTCAAGCAGTAAAATGCCTACTAGCATATTTTATATGGAACCTTTTCAGTCCTCTGTCATTTAAATTCATTTTGCTAGACAAAGATTTGAGATTGGCATCGAGTTATGGATTTTGTTTTCCTGTGCATTGTCATCTGCACCCTCTATATTTTAACTTTTAGTGCCAGCACAGCAAGTGAATTGTTCTGAGATCTGGATTGTTCTGAAGCACTTTTCAGTATTGAAGATGCAGAGCAGAATAAAGAATTCTGTGTATTGAGGCACTTTATACTCCCTGTCCCCATTTCCAGTATATAGATGAGACATTCATTTTAGTAAATTTTGGGTCTTATATTGAGGGTAGGATTAATTAGTGATGGAGTAATGCATCTTCTGCTAATGAAGAAACAGAAGTGAGCTCTCACTTAGGCTAGAAGCAACTCTGAGCTTCTTGTAAAGCAAGAAAGCAAACTGGGAGCACTTGCACTTGCTACCTACCTGCTACGAATTTACTAGCCCAATAAAAATGAGCTACTTTCTGTTCACTTGCTTTTCAACTTTTCAATGATCACTAGATCTGGGCAACAAGTGACTCAACAAAGGGAAAAATGCAACTGAAAGGCCAAGAAGTTATACTGAGTGTTTGCAAAGATAAAAGTTTCCCTGAAGTTTCTAGTGTACAACTCAGCCCCTACACGTTTGCTTACTGGTAGGAAAAATTATTTCAACAAATCTTGTTAAGTTAACTGTAACCTCATACAGAGCATAATAAAGATTTGACCTCATTGAATTTGGAGATCCCTTGGCTTTGTGCTGCTTTACTTTTCAATTTATAACTCCTATTCCTACTCATTTCTGTTATAAGATGAACACAATCGCATACAAAAGGGGAAAATTCAGAATTTTAGTGGAGAAATGTAAGGGATTTGTCAAAAAAATTGACCATTTACATTATTTATATGATTGTGTAACTGTTCTAAAAACACTACTGTGGCAATGTATCCATGACAGTACGTATTCAAAAGGCTGTATCACAAGAGGTACTCCATATGAGATAAATTATAATTTCATAACAGATACACTGCTCATCCTGTGAGATCATGACTGTAAAACTTGCACAACCTGCATATTGGCTTTGCAAATAGGTAAGTTGTGGGAATGGATTAAGAATATAACTGATAACACCTTGAAATGATTAAGAATGTAACTGATAACACCTTGAATTGATGCTTTAATATTGTGTAAAATGTATGTTTACCTTTGCCATGTATGTCCCCCTCCGGAATCCATGTTTCCCCTTCCCAGAATCCCTTTGTACCACTTCCCCAAAACCATGTGCCTTTCCCAGAGAGCCCCTTCGGCATTCCAAGACCACCCCCCAGGGAACCGAGGGGCGTGACCCACCTTTCTGCCTGAAACCTTTCCCCGCCTATATGTTAATCCCCTAATCCCTGTTGGCCCAAAGCCACACAATACCTTTTCCCCCCATTGGAGAATCTGAACCCCCTCCAAGGGACTATAAAAAGTCCCTGCTTCCTGAATAAGCTCTCTCTCTCTCTCTGCTCGGACCTTCACCAAGCTGCTGTGGTGTCTTTGTCCTTTGCCCAGGGCTCTGGCACCACGTGGCCGGGGGGGGGAACCAGGGGAGAGCACCCCCTCCTCTCCTTGATGCATGGACTAAAAGCCTAGCCTAGGAGACTAATATCATATTGTTGCGGCCGTCCCACCACCCAACACACCGACGAGGCTCATCACCCCACATATCCAACCCGGATAGTAAGTCCCATTTATATGAGCTAATTTACCCAGTGACTGTTCTTAATATACAGGGTTAGCTAAAGCTCCTATAGAAACAGCCATGCTTGTTTGTGATGTATGATTAATTGCACAGTGTCTTTAATAATGAATAGGTCATAATCGGTTCATAAGGTGGGCCTTATTTTTATCTGCTGGCACTGTAGGTAGCATTGAATAATATTCAAATGCAGCCCCTGTTGCAAGATTGTCATGTTCCAAACCTACCCTCTTTTCAAAATAAAAGAAAAAAAATTCATAGCTGAAATTTAGGAGAGGAAATACTTGTTCCTATTTCTCTGCACAAAAGTCTAGGCATGGACCAGAAAGAAGATACCATGATAAACATTTGTGTAATTGGAAAGCAGTAACTGGTATCAGTTCTTAAACTCTTTTGGCAAAAACCCATAATGAGTTCATAGACCATGGGTGTTAAGTCCTTCATAAATCAAAAGTCAGAAAAGAAAGTCCTGCCTTAAAGTTTAAAATCCATGATACCAAAACAACGATGCCCTTCCATTGATACAGGCTGGGGTGAAGGGAAGACAGAGAAGTGCTTTTATTTTTGTTTCTCGTGGTATTTAATACCTATGAAGTTGTCAATTGGTAGTCTCAAAGAACCAAAGTCTTTGTCTGGCCAAATACAGCTTATGCAGCACTACTGCAAATACTGCTGTTCTGCCACATCAACTCCTGCTGCTCTGCACAAAGAGGGAGTGCATCGGGGGTGTTTGTAGGATGTGACCTGGCTGTCAGGCTGATCCAGTGTGTCCTCTCTCATTGACAAAAGCTGCAGCCATAGGGCTTTGGTGAAATGGAATTGACTTCAAGAAGAGGGTCATCCTAAATATATTTATCCTAAATATTACAAAAATTTGCAAGCAGAAGGTATAAGCCAAAGTCATAATTCAGTCCTCTGTGCTAGCAACTTTCATCCTAAATTAATACCATGTTTGACTTACTTAAACTTTTCCATTATTTCTCATGCTAGAGTACTGTACTACTCCCTGCATCATCATACTTCTTCCAGGTAATATAGGTGGTTAAGGAAAAGTCACATGGTCTGGTGCATATCTCATCTGTAAACTGCTTTATCTGCCCACACTGACAGTACGTCATAAGATGGCCCTTCTTCTTCCAGTAGTCTTACTTTCAGTGCTTTGTATTCAGGGAGTATCTCTGAATCCAAAATGGACCTAGAGCCCAGGGGGTGCTGCACAAACCCCACCAAAAACCTTGCACAGTGCAATGCTGCACTCTAGCATGTAATCAAAGCCTACTTCTTTGTGTCCATACCAAGTATTTGCACATAATAAAGATGCCATGAGATGAGATTATACAGAAAACTGTGGTGGCGTTCTGAAAGGGGGCTTTAGAGTGCTCTTCAAGACCCTTAAGTATAGCTTCCCAATGCTCTGTGACAGTCTGCTTGATGATCTTTTTGGAAAGCACAGGGTCCAGCTATATTTAACATTATACATAGATTATTTTTCTTTTAATAATTAGTATTATTATTTCACTTTGCTTAATCTCTCTCTGCCCCAGTTTCATGTTCCCATCACCTTTCACTTTTTTCTTCCCCTCAAGCCTGAATGTTTCCCTGCTTTTCTGTCTCTACCACACGACTCCTTTTATTTCCTAGTGTTCATATTTCCCCTGGAAATGTTGTGCAGCTACACCATCTTTTTCTTCTCTGTTAGACATAATGTACTGCCTTAGTGGATGCTGAGCTGAGCATTCCCATGTGCTACTGTCTAGAAGTGACATGGGTGATTCAGGGCTTTTTTTTCCCCATAACTTGTAGCAGCATTCCCTAACAGAGGCACCTGTAATGGAGTTTCTATTTTGTACTAAATTCTTTTTTAATAAGGGCAGTTGTGCTGGCAAGTTTTGTTCTGCACAGAAATACATGCACATTTAACATAATATATTTCAGATAAGTCTTCAGATTGCCATTAGAGACATAACAGCTTCACAGTAACTGTTCCCTCCCTCTAAGGAGGGAATGAAAAGAACAGCTGCTTTTTAAGAAATTCCTTGCTACTGTAGGGCAATATCTCTAAGATTGCTCTGTATTTAAAATTTATACATTTTGTATTAGAAATTAAATAGGTAATTGCAGCAGCATCAGTATTGCAGTCGTTTCTGGGTATATCTAAGATAAGGGAAGTAGATACTGTCAGCTTTAGATATCTTTGCCATTTAAGATGTAAGAGTAAAATTCAAATAAACTTACATTTCAACATTATTTAATCCCACCCATTCTTAAACCCTTGAATTATATGATATTTGCCAAGTTTGCCTTGTACCTTGCTTTGAATTCAGTAGTTTGGGTGTTTCTGTGATGGAATGGAGGAAGAGACAGATTAGATCTTTTGGTTTGCTTTTGCCCCTACCTCACTCAAGAGAAAGTGCTGGCTGGAGTGAAGCTCCCAGTATTAATCTAAGCAGAGAAGTGGTTAACTGTGAGAGGTGGAAATTCAGATCAGATGTGCTCTTTTCTGCCTGCTGCACAGTCTGTCACATGTACCCCACCTGCCCGCCAGCCTAATTCATCTTAGACTTAATGTCCCCAGTGATGTGCTAGGAGCACTTTGGGCACTGTGGCTTCAGGCACATGTACATTTGGACAGGCATCACCACAGTGATTATACTTGGGCAGTGTGTTGAGCTTTCTTTAATTTAATTTAATTTTTAATGGAGCTTGACATATTTCCAAAGTATAATCAATGCAGTGACATCTGCTTGAGCCCTGGCTCCACAGGTCCTGTCTAGCTCTAAGTCTTATTCCTAACCTTCATTTAACTAACTAATATGCATATTTAATGATGTGCACACATTTTCCTGATCTTGGAATGCAGTATCCTGTCTGGCTGGAAAAAATTCAAGTTGTTATTGCCTTGTTTCTGTCTCGGGCATGGTCCAAAACTCTCTACTGCTGCATGTTAACTCTCTGCTGGCTCTAGTCTGTGAGCAAAACCATTAATATTTTTATTTACAAGTGTAAATGAAACATTTCTGGGAGAAGCAAAATAGCAGATCAAAGCTGTCATATTCTATAACCTTCTCCATGTCAGGTACACATTTTCTCTTTCCTTTAAGATCACCAATTATGCTGACTGGAAAGTGAGAATGGATTTTATCTTGCAGTTAATGTTTGGGGTTTTTTTGGTTGTTTTTTTTTGTTTTGTTTTGTTTTTGTTTTCTTGTGGTTTTTTTGTTTATTTTATTTTTGTTTTGTTCTGTTTTTCACATTAAATTAGGTATTAAGTCCAACAGATGTATATTAAGTGTTGTGTGGAGTTTTCCAGATCCCTTTTCACTCCTCTCCTGATAATTGCTACAACAGCTGAGTCCATGAGAACAAATTCCCTGAAGTGCAATTGACAATACTAACAGGCACTGCCTGCTTGGTTTGCAGACAATTTCCTTTATTCTTTAATAACGGTTTCTTTTAACACCTTAATGAAAACTGATGTAGGAGGTAAAACTTTAAACTGTTGTCAAAGTGCTCCTCTACTAGAACTGGCATTGACCTTACCAATTAAGTGAAATAAGAATTAAAAATTTATTTCTTTTAATTATCCTTTTAATGAGTGAAGAATATAGCTTGTCTGATAAATACACAAAGATTTATTTAGTTATTGAATTAACCCCTTAATTTTGTGGAATTACCAGCATGAGGAGATAGACTATATTATGGGGAGAAAAAATTAAAAATAGTATTTCTTAACTATTTTCCATTTAATAATGAAAACTCCAGTCATAAAATACTTGCCAGCTCAAAACTTTTAGTTATCCCCTTCCATTAAAAGCATATGAAAGATTTGCATACCTTCCAAGTTGCATGATTAGGTAAACTGTTTAAATTCTCTCTGGCATCCAGGATAGGTAACCCATTGTAGGTAACTGCAGATGATTAATTTTGATGCTCCTGATGGAGACTGAGAATGATATTTGAATAATGTTTGGTATCAGACGCTGCATTTTAGTAGTGAAAACGAGCCTCTTCCCTTTTAGGTATTCCCACATCTCACTGCAAATTCAATACACTCATAAAAAGGAAGTGTTAATGTGGTACACTAGGACAAGACATATTATACAACCCTGAACTGTGATCCTTTTCTAGAGGGAGAAGTCTGTTCCTACACATTTAGGAAAACCATTACAACTGGAATTGAGATACACATCTGGAACCCCATGTACTCCCTCCTACTGTTCAGGCAGCTGCAAGTGCCAGATGTGCATAGCACTGTCTTCTTCTGTATCTTGGAGCTTTGGGTTTCACCTATTGCCTTCTGGGACTCCTAAGAGACTATGGCACTTGTTTCCAAATGCTTTTATCACTTTGTGTTCCCAAAACACAGGAACAAGTTGTGTTGAGAGTATATGATGGCAATGTATTGTAGGAGGGAATGCAAGAGCCAGCAAGCAGGAAAAGCTTTTTTAAAAGAAGGGAAGCACAGATATGTGAGACCTGCCCCTTTTCAGTTTTATGTTGCCTGCCAGTCTGCCTTGGAGGAAAAACAGACAATAGCTGTGCTTCCAATTAGCCATTCCTGCAGCAATTTTTGACCTGACATAAATAACATGGCATAATACACAATCCATGTCAGGCGACTTCATTTCCTATTAGCAAATGGATACTGGGATACTGAATGATGAATCATGATCAAGACACTGGGGGAAATCTCTGTCAAGTGCAATATGGCGAGTCCCACTCTATTGTGTAGGTAATGCTGTAAAAGTGTGAGGGAGTGAAGTTGGCAAGTTTGGAGCACAAAACAGCTGGAAAACCAGAGAGAAAATCTTGGCCATGGTGACATCACTGGTAATTCTGTCACTGGTTTCCATTGGACCAGAGTTTCACTCTAATTTTTATATGCAAGATATAAAAATAAAATTAAAAAATAATATCAGAGAACTCATTCATGGAAAAGGCAATTTGGCTTTTTCCTAGACCAGAAGACAAACATTTTATCTTTTCTCTAAATCTGCACTTAGATGGGCCAAAGGAATCCTGCCAAAATTATGTGAAACCAAGTCTAACACAGCTCCAGCAAGGCAAACACAGTGTCACTTCTGTCTAATGGATGTCTCTGCATATGACAGCGAGATAGATGCACCAGAAGTGTGCCTCTGTGAGTTAAGGACTCACAGGTATGTGTTTCTGTGGCACTGTGTGCTTTCCAAACCCTCCTGATTAGTCTCATCACCTGCACCAAGTGCAGGATGGAAGTGGACTTGCCATAAAAAAACTCTGTGAAGTGTTGTTTATATAGTGTATATTAGAAGTGTATATTTGAATCTGGATTTCATGTACATTAGAAACTGTCAAAAGGACCAGATAAGTCATGTCCTAAGAACCCAGGTGGTTCAGCTTTTGGCTTGGACCACTTTAGAGAAAAGAAACCAGTATAAGAATAGGAAAATAAAGAAAAGGATCACTAACTTTGTTATCAAGCAAAACACAGTTCCCAAGAGATCTATTTAGTGAAGTATAATGGAGTTGTGTTCCATGGGTTCAAAATTCACGCTCAGCTTAAGGACCAAGATGGACCATTCGGAAATAATATCACGAAAAGCCTACAAATAAGGTACTGCCTAAAGAATTATAAATTAACTGGATGTTGCCTCAAAATTCTTTAATTCCTCTAAAGGAATAAAAAAATTTCACTTTTCAATGCATTGAAAGAAAATCCACTACATTCTGCAAGAAATTATTGTGACCCTGTTCAACTTTACCAGCCAAAAATGTAGATACACTTTTAGATCCTGCAGTCTCCAAAATCCAGCAAAAATGCAGCTCTAAACTAGTCCAAAATACAACTTGCAATTCAAAAATGCAGAATGGGTATTTAAAGAAGAGCTCAGGCATGTGAAAGTACTCTTGCACTCTAAAAAAATACCCAATTATGATAGTCCTAGCATTTTAGATTTTTCCACCTCTGAAATTACAATAATGCCTAAAAGCAATTGTAACCCCTCTAGGGCCTACATCTTTCCCAGGACATGTTTTAGCTTAGAAATCTGATGGATAATGTGTGCGTTTGGAATGCTCCCTGGTTCTGCAGGGGTTATCTTCCATACCTCTCCAACTCTGAACCAAACCCAGTACTGATCCTCCTCCTAGCTTGCCATGCAACTACCCTTGTATGATGGAGCCATGCTAAACAATTTTAGTGTCATACTATCCACTCTTTCATTGTCAGTATCTTTTATGATTGCTCAACATTCATGATCTCATTCTTGAGCAGAGACACAGGACTCACAAGAATTATTGTTCTTTGGCTGTGACCAACCCAAAAGGCAGGTATGCTCCACAGGACTCAGAGTAGTCCTACTATTCCTGTTTAGGGACTTTCTAGAACACATTCATCTCCAGTGCTTGATGCTCACTTTCCCACCTGGTGTATGGGAAGGGTTTGCACTATACCCAGCTTTGGACATTGTAAAATATTTCTTAACCAGTTTAAGTGGACACAATTTTCTAATTTCTGCACACTCACTCTTGGCCTTGATTTCACCTGTATTCACAAGAAATAAAAGCATCGTTTGATGAACAACCTTCAAATTCTCCCTCTCCTGCCAATAGGTGATTGACCTTCAAGAGTGTTTAGCGGACTTCTCATCTGAGACAGTCATGGATCTTACCGTCCTTAACCATGCTGGGGTTGGACTAGGTATTATTCATCCCTCCTAACATCTGAGACCAAATCATCCCATGGAAATATATTGCTTCTTTTTCTTCTTGATCCTCCAGCTTCAGCTGAACAATTTCAGGGCCATTGGCATTTAAATGGGTCTCATCATGTTACAGACACAGCCTGAAAAGATGACAGGTGAGGGGATGCCTCTGGAATCGGTCTGGTTTGGCAATCCTTATAATATTAAGTTGGATATTAGGACTCCTTTGTCGCAGAATTTTTGCTCTGTACATCATTTGCCTCAGTAACACTAGATCCTTGTTGTACTCCTTGGGCTATTTTTATTATTTAGGTTGGGAGCTGTGTAATGGCATTTCTAAGGATTTAAAAGACAGTTGTCAGTTTGGCCAATAACCACATGTTATCTTGCAAGGTGGAAAAATCATGCATGGCACTTGAAATGAGGACAAGGGGGCAATCTACGCTCAGTATTTGTTTTCTGTGGACAAGTTGGCAATCTCCCTCTGTTCTGTAGCCATTATAATATTCACCTTGTTTTGGAAAGGAGGTGCTATCCCGTATTTCCCGTATTTTTTTTCTTTTTTTCTTTTTTTTTTTTTTGTCTCCTTATGCTGACTATATGATAATGGAAAATGGCAGCTGAGGCAGGAAGAACCAGTAGATTTTTTTTCAGTGACAAGACTTCTCCATAAGGAATTGGGAAAGAAGCTGATGATGGCTGATGGTCTACATTAATGTGTAGGTAGAAAATGCTTCTGTTGGATGTATTGTAGTATACTATAAATTCATGTTCATCTCCTTGATTATATTCCTCAGAGCAATGGCCTCACCTTTGTCTCACATTACCTTTCCTAGAGGCTTAAAAATTAAGAAACTTCAAAAAGGCACCTTTATAATTTTCTTCTTCACCATTAATTCCCATCCTGACCCACCCTATGTGAAGTGCTGCTCTCCCTCACCCTCCAATGCACAAGGGGCGTGATTGGGCAAGAGGAACTGGCCCCTGCATCTCCCAGGGGCAGTTCCCACCCTTGCCTCTGCTGTTGGAGGTGATTATATAAAGGAGAGCTTAGCACAGGTATTCTTGGTGTACTGGGAACTCCCGGGGTGCAGAAGGGCTGAAGTGGATATCCAAGCAGCCAAAGAGCTTTGGGAACTGCAAGTGGAGTTAGGGACATCAGCTGGTCAGTGCCAGGGGTGTGGTGGCTTCCCACATTGCATCCTACTTTTGCAGTCCTGCAGACTAAGCCAAGATGCGCCGCACCTTTCAGCTGCGCCATCCTCTGTGCTTCTAATTGACATTCACCTCTCCCTTGTTGTTCTGCCCCAGGCAGCAGTAGGGGCACAAGAAGGGTTTCAGGAGCATGTTGCTGTGGCCAGTCCACCAGATGATAAGACCAAGGTAGCCAAGGGATGCTTTCCTTCTCAGTTTATTGAAAGAATTATTGAAAGAATTCTTTTGTGTACTTGTCACAGTGTGCCTTGCCAGCTCTCTGTATTCACTTTGCATTTGGGTTTCTGATCAAAATAACCATTGTCACCAAATTCCATAATACGTGAGTTGTGCTTAATCCATATGGCTTTTTGGGAGCCATTTGCCTATGCAGTTTTATTTATACTGTTTATTTCAAAGATTGATGGCAGCTGACAGGAGATACTGAAACAATTGATAAAGGTGACTGACATTTTGTCAGCTGTCTGGGTGACAGGAATATATTGCTTGCATTTAAACTGTTTTGTGCAAATAAATCATCATTGATGGCAAAATTCACCTTTGGCCCTTTCCAACTGGTTCTTGAAAAGTGACTGGAAAAGGTTATTCCTTAAGCAGTGAGTAACTTGCTGGAAGGAGCAGATGCTTACCCTGAATGATTTTTTTCTGAACAATATTATTTAAGTATTTAAAGCACTATTGAAGTAGTTGAGTTCTGTCATGGCAAAGTTGAGGACAACAATATTATTCACCCCTTTAAATGTACTATAAAAAAATAACAATTTGATGAAGACCTGTAGGGTAAATAATGTTCACTATTGATAAGAAGGAAGGCTCTGTGCAGTGTATTTTAGCTATCATATTTGCTTTGAAAAGATGCTAACAGTATTTGAAAGGACTGAAGTCTTGCACCTACCAAGGCTTTCCCCCTGTCTGTGATTCCCCAACTGATGCGTATCCCCATCCACACAGTGTAATGCAAATGGTCAGTTTGATGGTCTCTTCGTTTCTTCACTGCCCCTCTAAGTCAACATAAATACCTAAATGGAAAAGTTCTCATGTATAAATATTGTGTAGACATATGGGGTTTTCCTTTTGTGGGTAGGTAAAAACTAAGGTGCCGTGAGTCTTTTTGGATGACTGTACTACCTTCAGAAAATTACTTTCTGCTGTTACAAATGCGCTGTTTGTAGGGGTCTAACTTGCCACCCTGTTTCCCAAAGGAGGCAGTGGTTTAGCCAAGGATAGGTGTGATGGAGTGCTTCTCCCCTGTTCCTGCAGAGCTGCATGTCTGCATGAGACACTAAGGACATGATTGAAAGCGATGGAACATAGCTGAGTGCTTTATCAAACTGTTCAAATGAGGAATGGGGGAGGTCTTTTCCAAGACTTTACAATTTAGTTGCATGTGTTGGAGTTTTCTGCATCATTGTTACTATAATTACCTGTATGTGCACTGACAGGATCAGTGAATCCAGATGCTTCTCAGGTTGATATGTTGTTCAGCTACCCAGCTATCTCCTGGCTTACTTTTCACTTCTTGGTACACTTCTTTCCATCTGAACCTAATGCTGTCATGGAGCAATAAGAAGGCACCTCTCAGAAATGTAAATGCAGAAAGAGACTGAATCAGTTCAGTTCCTCAGGCTAGATTTTGGGTAGGCTGCACAAAGGTAGATGAAGTTGAAAGGTCATACCCAAACAGTCAGTGTCACTGCAGATGTCTCTAGGATGTATTGAAACAAATCCTTGGTGCTAATGGAGCAACAGCAATGAGTAACAGAAACAAGCATGGAGGAGAAGAGAAGGATAATTCTGAGCTTAAATACAGCTGTTTCCATTGATGCATGGGATTATTTTAACAGTCTTGGAAATAAATTCAACCAAGATAATTAAGTTTTGCTAATTCATAAACTCTCTACATCATGGTTAATAGCTCTGGACATGAATGCCAGTAGATGTTTGCTTCTGCAGAATGTGTTCTATGATTTTTTTTCCCCCGTCTCTCTCTGAAACTCCACAAATTTTCACGACTGGTATTTTTGTAGAGCTACAGGATAAATCCCCATCTGGGTCCTGCTGTGCACCAGAACATGGAGTATATTTATTGAAAATGGCTTGGCATTTAGACTTTTTCCATTGGCACTAATATGCACCATGCCAGGCTACATCAGACTGAATTACATCATGTGACTTGATGAGACTTGACATGACCTGACATAGCACAATGTATGTGTCTCCTTACATCAGAAACTAACAGAAATACAGCTTAATAAAGAGTAATAATGCACAAAATACAAAGACTTTATTGCTGCCTCTGATTAGAGGCAGGTAGCACATGTTAGGTTTTTGGCACATGCTTAATTGTGACTTTTTGGCAGTAAACTCCCATCCTTCTATTTGTAATCTTGTGTCACTATAGATCTGTTGCTGGGACGGACACCACTTTTTATCATTCCCTTTTGCAATTATATTGAGAATGCAAAATGTAATAGTTCAGGCATTTTGCCACCCTAAGTGATTCAGTTTATCATTCTGGCCTATTATGTTCTCATTTTGTCCTTCCTTGATCTTTTAATTTGTAGTACTGCTAAAAGTGTTAAATTTAGTATGGCTTTCAACTTTTATTTTCAAAGTTTCTTTTTTCATCTCTAATGCTATCCTCTATGTGCTCTACCATCTTCTTGTAATCTACCCAATGTTCAATACTTATTTTAAAAAGTTACTTAGGTATGGTTAAGTGACCTCTTTTGAAACTATCAGTAACTCATTTTGATTTTTGTAGTTTTCATGAATGTTTGCACAAGCATTGCTTTGAAAGGTGAAAGTCTTAAAGAAATCAATGCTGACACCTCACATGGAAATTCTCCATTGCTTCTGTGGAAGAAAATACTGCCAAAATGTAATTTCCTAGAGGAATTTGAAGGACAAAGAAAGACAAGTCCTTCATCTCTGTAAAAGAGGCAAGAATGAGATAGGGTTTTGTCTCTGGAGGTGCAACTGCTTCTGATGCTGAAGGCCTGTTCATCTCCTTCAGCTGGAGTTGTCTGTTGGTGTTGCATATTTTCACCACCACCAGACACACACCAGAGACAGGGCTGCATATAATATGAAGAATAAGACATTAAGTAGTCCAGACATCCTCAAGGCTGTTCATGGAGCCAGCAAGGTCAGAGTCACAGCAGTCCCCCTGAATATCACACCAACTTGATTTACCTCTTGATATGTCCATACACTTACCACCTTGTATGACTGGAGACTGTGTTGGTGAGAGATTGTATTTCTGTGCAGCTCCATCTTGGTAGAACTTGAGATTCTCCTAGTAATTGAAAATTAAGCAGGTATCTAAAGATGTGTTGGATGCCCAAGGACAGGCTGTGATATGTGCTTATCTGCTGAATGCTAGAATGTCAGCATACTAGATCAAACACTGCTCTATAAAAGTGGGGCTAGATGGCTACAAATCACAGCAGGAAGGTGAGTCAAAGTTTTAGGGTTTTGCAAGGTTTTTTGATTGGTTGGGGGTTTTTTAAATATATGTGAGATTCCTTAAGAACATTTGAGAGGGATCTCTTCTTCTAACCTAGAGATATTGAAATGCCTTCCTGCTGTTTGCAGCTGTTTTGCCAACGAGCTCATCACTTCAAATCTACATCCAGGGGTATTTGTGCCCTCTGGCTTTGCCCACTCTGAGGTTAGCTAAATTAGGGTAAGGAGTGGGGTATGTTGCACACAGGGTTTTGGCCCCAAGTTAATTTATATGTGGAAGAAACCATGGCCTGCAGGAATATAGTGTGCACCAAGGTCTTGTGACAGTCAGGGTGCTGCTGAGGTTCTCATTAGCATAGCAGGAAAGTAAAGGTTTTTACAGGCTCCCTTTGCCCACAGTTGAGCTGCTGCAAGGTGCACAAGGTACTGAATAATATTGCTTGAATTTCAGACTCCTTAACCAAACTGACTACATTGCAACCAGGTATGTAGGCTGGGTCATCAGATGTAGTTAATCTCAGATGATCTGGAGTAGGTGCAAGATTGCAGTACTCAAATGTAGGGTAACAGTCAGGTGGGTTCAAACCCTGAATATTTATCCACATCTTATTATTGACTGAATCTCTTTAGTTATATATAAGCCTAATCTCAGTTTAAATTCTGTTCAAATCTCATATTTTGAAGAACAAATATACGAAAGCAAACATATTGCAAGAAAAGCTAATAAAAAGCACAAAAGCGCCATTGCCACCTAGAACTTGGAAGCAAACATAACCACAACAAGTTGAGTGATGACTATAGGTGTGGCAGTGGTAGATTAAGTATGGTGTCTACGAGTACTGATGTGTGAATGAATAAATAAAAATTCTAGATGCATCTCATGAATAAACTCTGAGGCTGTATGAACTGCTCAAAAATAGTCTTTGTATGAGTATAAAACCCAAAAATATTACCATTTTCAGTTTATGAATTTTAAATGAACCCTAAAATTAACACTTGTATCACAGGGGAAAAAAATCCATATTTCAAAGAATCAAAGGAAGAAAACGTGAAGCTGATCTTATTGACTGCTTCATAAAGAAATTGAGAAACTCACTTTACATACATTCACTTTTTGACATCTCTAAATGGTAATTTTATCTTTCAAATGTCTTTTCATTCTGCGTCTTCATCTTTCTTCTTCAAAACTCCCTTTCAAGATTCTGAAGGTATGTGACTTTTCTTTAGTATCAGGGAAAATAGTTTGGAGAATTATCAGTTATTATGTGCAAGTCAGGCTTTCTCTCTTGAGTTGGGGGTGTGAAGGAGGGAGAAAACATTCAAAGTCAACTACAGCGAGATGATTTTAATCTGACAGTTTGGCAAATTCTGTAGCTTTACTCATGTGAGTATTTTAGTCCTCTTGTGCTAGCATATTCCTTATCATATAAATAAGGTGTAGCATAATGGGGTCTTCTGAACTATTCTTCATTTTATGAAAATTAACTGCTTCTGCCTGTTGACTATTTAAGGCTGCTTCTTCTAAAATTATTTTCAAGTGGGAATTGTAATCTGACTTTTCAGATACACTGTGGGGCTTCTAGCAATAGCCCTTTCCTCCAGAAGGACTGGTATCCAAAATGGCATCAGCCAGCCCGGGGAAACATCTCAGTGCTGAAACCAAGAGCAATTATGCAAAAGGATTTTCATTCTTCAAAATACATGTGTTGGATTTGGTATTTTCAAATGCTTGTAACCTTATGCATTAGAATATGGTTTTTTCCTTGTACTCTACTTTTTAGACTTGCACATGGAAAAGCCAAAGAAGTATGGAGTGGAGTAGGTAACTTAGTAGTAATTTGGTTTTTCCTTTCAGAAATACTCAGATCTAACCTATCACCCTCTGCACTCCCAAGGTCTGCCATGGGTACTGCTCTGTCTCACCTGCTTCTTTAGGCTTACCCTTCTGTACTTATTCATGGAGCAAAAAATCAAGTTTTCCTTTGCTGTGACAGGGTAAGGACACCTGTGGCAATGAGGTCCGAGCTGTTTGGTGGCAATGGAGTATTTTTGGTAACTGCAGTACCTGCTATTAGACTGCACCATAGCAGCTGTGGAATACAGCACTATGGGATATGGACTTTAGAAATTCCAAGGCAGGTACTGTTGTCATCTGAAATCAGAACAGCTGCAATTATGTTGTGACAAGTGATAAGAATTTTCTATTTCAGGAAACATTTGTTTACACTTGGGATGTGTTGATCAAAAGCTCTGGGGTGAATCACAGTCTTCCTTCTGGAAGAATTTTTGTTTAGACAGCAGGATATCATTCCTTGTGCCCAGCAGTGAGTACTGCAACTTTAATATTACCCAATTTTGAATTAAAATTAATGGTTCAAGTTATAATTATTGATGCACTGTTCTTTCTTGTTTGAATAAACATTATATTATTGCATGTCTAGAGTATATCTTAATTGTAGAAAACACTACATTCTATTAATTTTAATTACCTCTGCTTCAATACTTAAAAGTTGGGGATGGAGTTAAAAGCCTTTGAGAAAACATTTGTTTCCAATTGTCAAATGGCCAGAGGCTCCAAAGGAGGTACACAGCTACCCTGTGGAACATATAGAATTAGGAGTAAACAGTTTGGGGAGGTTTTAATGATTTTTTTTGTTTTGTTTTTGGGTTTTTTTGTTTGTTCGGGGTTTTTTGGTTTGGTTTTGGTTTTTTTTCCCTAGAGTTAGCTGAATGTTTGCCTTGCCTTTTCCCAGTGTTGATGAAATGGGCTATTCAGATATTATGTAGCTTGTCAAGATGTGTATGTGTGAAAAAGGACAAGTCATAATTATTGTCTTGGAGTAACTTTTTTAAAAACCATTCTCAAATATCCTTAAGAGTAATGTGTCACTTTAAAGTGGACCTTACACTGACTGTCAGCATCCAATAAGGAATTGTTCCTCTATCAAAACAGGTCTCTATCTCCCTCTGCTCTGACTCAACACACCCCAAATTGTTTTTTTATCCATCAGCACATGTTCTCTCTATTGCCAACTGCCTGTAGCCCTAGTGAAGGCTTGCCTGTCTTAACTTGTCATGGCTTATAACTTCCCAAAAACCCTTGTACCCAAGTACACAGATTAATTCAATCTGTAAAACAGAAATGATGTTATGGAAGTAAGTTCATCTTTTCACTGGCTTTCATCAGTTGCAAGGAGTCACCTTCTTGTTGCTTTCAAACTTCTCCAGATTAACCCTCTCTTCCTCCCTGCTCTGTCTGGATCTATAACGTGGTATAGCAATGTACATTATTAATACTCAGAATTGGTCACATTATATCCTTACATTGAAATGTAATTTTGAGAATAGACTTTACAGAGTTGTGGTGTAAAGTGTGCCATAATTGATTCCAGCCATATTGAACTGTTTTTCTCAAATGTATCTTTTTTTTTTTTTTTTAAGCTTCTACTTTTGGAAAACAAAAATACACCTGCTGTTTTAGTTAGATATTTCATCTACCTGAGGTATAAAGCTATTGAATTTCATAAATTATTATATCTCCTATTTCTGATAGTGTCACATTAACACAGCACTATTGTTTTCAAGGCAATGCTAATGATTGTAAAAAAAAACCAAAAACGGTTCCTAGACATGCACAAAGCTTGAAGAACAGTGCCATTCCAGCTAGGAAAGCACATCTATTTCTTTTCACTGGTGATAGCAGATGTATAGTCTGCTTCTCAGGATAGTAACTGAAAAGGAAGAAGCACATTTGTAAATGCTGTGAAATGGTTTCGGATTCTTTCCAGTGAATTGCAGTGGAAATGAAGGCACAGGTTGGTGATTCTGCTGTTCTAAGGGCATCCCACAGGTGAGCATGAAGCAAAATCCAGTGAATTTACCAGGAGTTTTCTTATGAGTTTCATCAGTGCTAATTGGGTCAGCCCCTAAAACTGAGTGTACGTCTATAAACAACACTACGTGGGAATGTCAGCTTTTCACTTGCATTAATTGTTCTGGTTTTAAAGTTTAAGATAATAAAATAGATTGGGGGATATCTATGTATCTGCTCAATCTATTTCATAATGAATTTTAAAATAATTTGAAGTGCTACAGTGACAAATACTTTACCCCTTCAGAGAGACCTACCTAATGTACTTTTCAGGAATGATAAATAGAGCTTGGACTTTTTGATATCAGCCTATTCCCTTGAGTGAATTTTAAATTGTATTGTATTCGCTATGGGGCCATCTTCTGGTCAGTTTGCTGCTATAAATAAGCATGCTATTTATAAGTGTATGGAATAGAAAATGTGCATTAGAAACATTCATGGTATCTACTCTAAGTGTTAATTAAATTATATGGTGAATATGTGCCTCACTGATTTAAATATGTTGAACACTTCACAATATTATTATAAATAAATGATCATATGCTCTCTTCTCCCTTGTTACCACTTTCTCATTATCCTGTTAAGCACCTTAATTTTAATTGATTTCTCTGCGAGGCAAACAAAAATACCAAAATTCAAAGCTCCATCCAGAATCTGAAGCTTTCTGGCCACAAATATTATCTTCAGTAGTCTTTGCTATTTTTCCTGATCAAATTGCAAAAAAATCCATTTTGTATACAAAGCAAACAGTGACAGATCATGTGTGCAGAAGTTTCATTGAGACTTTGCCATTAAACCACTGATTTTTCCCTGCTTGCCTACTTAGTTTTGCTTTTAGTTTTCATGAATGGAGTACTAGTTAACAAAATGGAGTTATTTCTGAGATACTGTGCAGAGAAGAATGTTTCTTTGGTCTTAGAAGCTACTTGCAAACTTTTAGGAGTTCACAGACATGTCAGTCATGATCCCTTACCTGTTTTATCATCCATGGAAAATATCTAACTGCAAAGCTATTTTCAGCTTTGTAATACGTCCTAAATTATGTTCAGTCTGATTTCTACCTCACAACAATTGTTTCGTGTTTGTAAAACCAACAGTGAATGGTCTTGCAAAACTCTGAAGCCAGGCTGTAGATTGAGGTATTCATATTTGTTGAAGGCACTTTTTTTTCCAAGCATGTGCAATAGTTATAGCCTATTCTTTCCTCATATATGTGGTCATCTGTGCAGTTTCAGCAACATAATCAATTTTTATGCATGACAACTGTCCCCATGTTAATATGTGTATTAATAGCATTCCCCTTAACTTGCACTGGAGCCAAAGCATAAAACACTTGATGGAGTGATTCCTGCCCTCTCTGTACTTTGCATTTAGCAAATAGAAACTGAAAGAAGTGTAAGATTGGGGGATATTTATATAGTCAAGTGGCCTCAAGATAATGATTATTATTATCGTTGTTATTATTAGTTGTAATTACAGGTGTTAATTCAGTAGTGATATTACAGGACCCTGCTCTCGGCCCAAGAAAACACTGATAGAGCACAAATATTAAAGTCCCATCAGTCATTGTTTGAAGAAAGGTATTGAAATAAGATTGATTTTAAACAGTCAGCCCTGCTCTCTGGGGATGGTATGCTGCCATTAAGGCCTTTAGGAAATCCCTATGGATTGGTTTCTAATTTGACGGAAGAATAACTGCAGACTTGCTGCAGAAGGTGGCAAAACCCTACACAGCTGAACAAGGACCATCTCTATTTGAACCTTCTGATTTCTCTATCCATTCTCCTTGGTAGTTTTCTTGAGTATTGCTCCTAATCATGTCTTCCTTGTATCAGGGCTCTGTTTTCTTGGCCTTGTTTCTCTACCCTTTCACATCTTTTTCTCTGTCTCTGACTTAGGGCTAAGAAGCTGTAATCCAGATTGCCACCCCAACCTGCCATTTCCAGAAGAGATTTGGTCATATTTCAGGTGTCTTCCCCTGTATGTCTGAGATTAACTGTCTTGACTATTCCTCCTTTCCATCACTCACTCTGCACTGTCTTGTGCATTGAAAAGTCTGCAAGGGACTGCCTGCTATCATCGCCTGGCCTCTCTTCTGATTGTATTACTAAGTAATATTGGAAGGAGATTCTGCAGTAGGAAGATCTCAAGTGTGCTGTTCTACCTAGGTGGGAGTCCAGTCCTGAAGAGTGTAGTCTCTTGGTTGCTCCAGTATCAGCGTATCCTGAGTTCCTGCCTCCAAGTATCAGTAGCACATATCTGCTTTATGGGAAGCAGAACTGTGCTGTAGTCTGAAGGCTGTTGCTATCAGCAGATTTGATTGCTGCTGCAGGAACAACAGGAATCAAGGTGACTGCTCCATGACTACAGGTGAGGGAGCATGGGCCTCTGGCAATGTATTTCCAGTCATATTTATCAGGTAAGAAGTATTGTAAGGGAGGATGGGAAGCAGGGGCAACAGAGTGAATCTTGTGTCTTCGGAAGGTCCTGAATGGCACAACTCAAGAAAATTCAGAAATATTTTGGATTTTTGAGCGAACTTTCTTTATAAATATTAGATCATATTGACTGAAGGTGAAAACCTTGCAATGTTGTAACAAAATATTAAGAACTACAAAGCCATGCAGAAGGAACTCCAGATTTTGTGTAAAAAGTCCTGTTCTCTTTGTCCTCAGTTTCAGCCTTTCTTATAAAAGGTAAAAACTCTGTTCTTTTCTCATACAGGATTGTCCTGCTATATAGGGTAGACCTATTTTTTTTTTGCACTTTATGGCAATCATTTTGCAGGGATAAAAAGTAAATTGAACCATACCTACTTCCATTTCCCCTTGGTGTTCTGTAGCTAGGGTCTAAGCAACACCAATGATCATGTTACCTGTTAGGCTCTATTAACACAACAGCTGTGTTCCAAAATAAACAGGAAAAAACTGCGGTACTTCCTAATGCATTAGTGCAATAATACTGTGGAGGTGCAGATTATCATAATCAGGACCATTGGAAAATTAGGGGGATTATGGTTATTTTCCAGTGTCTGTATACTTTTTGCAGTTCACAATGTCATTTTTTTGTGCACCTCCATTATTTTGGGTTAGCTTGAGTTTTACCACTGAATGGAGTTCTACATTTGGGATTTCTTTCAGATTGCAAGTCCTTTCTTCTTCCTTATTGTCTCTGTTTTTCTATGCTGGTGCCAAATTGTTGTTTCTAGTAAGGTTTTTTACGTATTGCATAGGTAGATCTTTCCAAGGAAGCAGTTGCCAACATAAGCATAAGGTGACCTTTTGAGCATTTTCCAAACAGAACATAGTGGGTTTTTTTCTTTATCACACAAAGGAGAGGAAAGGACAAATTTATGCACAGGTAAAAAACTTGCAGAATATCTGAGGACTAGATGAAGTTATAAAGACACTTGTTACAGAGCACGTGGAATCAAACAAGAAGATGAGGAAAGACCATTGAAGCTCTCAAAGCAGTGGCAGTTCTGATGCTCTTAGCAGCACACATCTCAATATATGTGTGTGTGTGTGTGTTTTGTGCACATGGAAGTAATGCAGTGGAGATTTAAGCAAAAAGTATTGTACAAAACAGTTGCATAGTTATTCATTGCTAGGTATTAATAAAGAGAGAAGCAACTTTGTTTATTAAGTATTGGGTAGTGGGGGGTGGGAGGAGGGAAAAATAACCATTACCTTGTAAAGGAACTTAGGAACTTGTAATTCTTTCTTTTTATGTGCAGCTACATGCCCCTCCTTGAAATTTTGGGATAGCCTGGGAAAATCTTCATGGTGGGCAGTTATACAGATGTAGTGTGCTTCCTCTTCTGGTGTCCTGCGGTGTCAGGCGTGGTGCTGGCACTGTCACTGTTAGCACAAGAGGGGAGAAAAAGGTTATGAAGACAGGGAGGGTAGGATGGACACAAAGTCTTTGGGCATACTATCCTTAAGGTTGTAGCCACCCACCTCTGAGAAGAAACTAATGTTGACAGGATAAATGAGGTCTGTGTTGTGGTAAAAGCAGTAAGGAGGAATAATCAGATAAGCAGCAGTAGCAAAGAAAACAAAATGAGCATCAGACAAGTAGAAGCAGAGTGAAACAGATCTGTGCATTGATGTCCATGGCCCTTTTATATTATTTCTATCATCCCTACAAATACCTTGCAGCAAACAAAAGGGCAATGATAAGAACAAGGCAAGTTTTTCACATGCACATACGCAGCTTACAGTAGTCATGGCAAGCAGAGAATAGGATATCTCAACAGGTAGGTTTTTTCCAGAGCTAAACAATTGCTCTGTAGGGATTTTTTTTCTGGCTAGAACCATACAATGCTACAAAAGGCATTTTAAAAAAATTATGAATTTCTGCTCCTACATCAAGAGTCCCCTAAACTATGATGCTAGTAGGTTGCAGGACGTCCCTCTCAAACACTACGTTTGAATTGTTGCTTTCTTCTGGTTTCCAGGGGCTTAAATCCAGAGGGCCCTTAACATTGTTCTATAAATTGTTGTCCCAGTGGAAAAATCATGGTTTACACCAATTCATCCCTAATGAATGCAGTTTAGGGACACTTGCTCATAACTGCTTAGGGGCCATGCCTGCTGATAGAAGTAAGTATGAATCACAAAGAAGTCAGATCTTCAGTTGAACAAAAGCCATATGGAGTTCCAAAAATGGGAAAAAAAGTAAATGAGATTATAGTGTTCAATATTTAATTTACAGTCTGATTTTAATAGGACTGTGTTGTCTTCATCTTTCATACATGCATGGAAAAGGCAAAGGTTGAAAACAATAGAAGAAAATTATTACAGATTTATTTCTATGCTGATATTCCCCCAACCTGGATGAAAATATATGGATAAATGTTGCTGTGTTTTTCATTTCCAAGACATGGAAATTCTGGGGTCCTCTCTTGTCTCAAAATTCTGACTGACACAGTGTCCACTACTGCAGTGCCTGAGCCTTTCAGCACTTGAGACATGTCACTGAACCCTGTTACATGTTTCATCCTCTTTTCTTTTCTCTGCTTGCCTGGGTTTTATTGGATTTCTGTATGGTATACATATGTCCAATTCATTAAGGCAGGTTGAAATATGGTTTTCTCTTGGAAGTCTGCAGAAAACGTTAAAGCTTGTGATAGAGTTGAAAGTGTTGATGCTGCAGGGTTGTACTTCACAGCCTTGTAAAGCCCCTCAAGGAAGTCTGTCTCCTGCACAAATGAGATTTACTCTTTGCAAAGACAGTTCCTCTGTGCTTGAGGAGCGGCAATGCCTGTGATCCTCCTCTCAAGTTTTACGTGCTACCACCACTTCTGGATATCTTTCTACATGAGCCCCTATTTACATCCATGGCCTAATGAATCTCAGATCTTCATATTGTACCTTGCAAGCATTTAGACGGTGGAGGATAACTGCTGCAGGGTATCATTTCCTCTGCATATGTAAAACAGGTGGGCAGCCTCCAGCCAGGCTGAAAATTTACTGCAAAAAGTCATCAGCAATGAGAACACTTACTTGTTCCTGGTGCTGGAGCCACTTGGTGCCATGGTCAATTACTTCTTGTCTCTAGAAATAACATACCTTTTTTGGTAAAAATTGTAAAAAGGGGTCTTTTTTCATATGTTGCATGTAGAAACAAAAGAAAACATAAAATTAAACATTCTTTTAGTTTCAGCAACATTTTGAAAAACACTCAGTACTGTTTTTGTGCTTTGCAGTTTATATAAACTCAGTAAGCTCAAGTCTTTATATCTTGCCATGTAAAAATTATAGCTATAACAAATATGAAAACATTTATTCATTTATTTGAATGTACTTTTGTTTCCCAGGAGAAAGTATTTTGGAGCAGGCTTCATAGATCACCTTGATTCAGCCTTAACTATATTCATTTTAAAATGTTTGCTGTGCTGGCCATTTCAGCTTCCTGCAGTCTGAGTTTGCCTGCTGTGGATATAGCTCTGGTTGCATGGGTCATTGAACAGAGAACACATGCCCTTCATTGCTCTCCTCTAATAATCAGTAAGGAAGTGGTAACTTTTGTTTCCCTGTAATGAGGTTCTCAAAAAAACAAACAAGTCAACATGCAAACAAAAAACTTCTTTGCAGTTTATGGTAATAGATGCTCTCCAAATTATCTTTCTGACCCATTCTCATTGTAAGCGCTTATGTTTTGAGCCCCATGGTGTTTCATCATGGAATGGGTTCCCATTTTAAAGTTTGCGTCTCTGCTGTTTTCACTTGCTTATCACTGGGTGTTTACATTCATCCACTTGAAATCTGCAGACTCCAATTTTCACACCTAAGAAAAGAAAATACATGGAAAAACAAGGCTAGTATTCATGAGCACCTAAACTTAATTAATGTCAAAAACCTCGTAGGCTTCATTTTGCATCCAGTATTGATTCTTTCCTTCAAAACCTTCATGTAGTTGTGGTGGCTCTGATGATACTATCTCAAGTAGCAAACATTACTTAATAGCTCTAATGAAATCTCATCAAGCAACTTATCCCTTAAAGGTGTCTTCCTTGCTAAGTGCATGAAAAAGTAATCCAGTTGTAAATCAAACAAAATAGGTACTCTTTATTCTTTTGATGTTATTGTGCTACTGATAAACACAAAATTCTCAAGAACTGGCATGTCTTTCTAAGTCTGTGTTTCCCATTCAAAAGTACTCCTATCTTATTTTAAATAATGATAAAGTTTGCTTTTATAGGCATCTTTGTAGTGTTCTGCACCACTGTATGTGTGGTACAAAGCACTATGTTGCTCATGCAGATCCATATATCCCTGACCTGTTGTATAACTAATGTCTCTGTAACACTAAATGTGTCTTCTAAAAAAAAAAAAAAAAAAAAAAAAAAAAAAAAAAAAAAAAAACAAAAAAAAAAAAAAAAAAAAAAAACCAAAAACAAACAAACAAACACAAACAAAAAAAAAAACCTCAGACATGACAAATAAAACCATGTTATGAGATTGCATGAGAAATCAGTGATACAACCATCAGTAGGCAGCCTATGTCTCTATTCCTCTTGTCTCTTAGCTATTCAGCTAGCAAGACAGTTCAGCTCACGCTACAGTGGACTCTGACAATGTTTCTGTAGATTAAGAATGAGGCATTTTCAGTAGCGTTAGAGCCAGGAGATCTAAAATAGAGTTAGAATTGCTCTGAATGGGCAAGTGCAGAATTCACCTGCCAGGAGTGAATTTAGGTTGATGGTAGGTTTTGCTTTTGAGGTCACTTTCAAAGCTCTTGCTCCTCCAAGGATAAGTGACTTGGTCTTGCTTAGCTTTAGCAGCAGTCTCTAAAGCCACATTGGTCTGAGCTATATAGACCACTTCTTATAGCAGCAACCTTTTTACACTTGAAGGCTGAAAGAGCTTTTCCCTTACAATGGCTTATTAAATGGTTACCAGTGGGAATTTTATACCATTGGATTTTAACATGTCATTCCAGACTGAAGTTACTAAATAAGTTTAGTTCTGCTGTCTGGTTAGGCAGCTTCCAGTAGTGCGGGGACCACCTTGGGAAGAAAGATTGCTGCTCTGAGCCCAGTGTGTCCCTGCATGAACTAGTTCCTTTTTCATGTTGCCCCTTGCAGCAGTGAAGTACAAAAAGTAAATGTCATGCTGGCTGTCACTGCAGCTCTTCCATACCCAGCCAGCCTTGTGACAGCAAGCTGTTAACCAGGATGTTTGGTTACTAGAGGCGAGGAAGCCAACAAAGCAGTTTTCACTTGATGCTGTACCTGGGAGCAGAGTGGGAACGTGTTATTTGCAAAGACAGTCTTCTGGTTTGAAAACAGAAGTAGGAAGAAAATGGGGGAGACTTCACAATTTTGAAGGCTAACTGGAGTAAGAGAGTAAGCAGTCAAATACTCCCTACAGGGCTTTTGCATTATGCTGTCTCACAAGCTGAGATAGATTTTTTTTTTCTCAGTTCAGAAACACCGTACTGTGCTAAAACCCCCAGAGTCCAGATACATACAGGACCTCAGGAGTACATGTTGATACCTGCTCCCAGTTTTCTTTCCAGGTACAGTAGAGGGTTGGTGTAGTGATGGATTTGACCTTGTGCTTGTTCCATTTCCTTTGCCACACAAGGTTTTAGTTATTGCTTTATAGCTTCAACTCATGCACAAGTGGTCCAAGGGCCAGAGTTCAGGCGGCCTTTTGTAGAGATGTGCAAAGACACATTCTCCTTCTCCAGCTACTCCCTTTTTTATCACAGGATCTGTAATCTGTCCGTGATTATACATGGATTGTTAAACTCATCCATCATGGGTAAACTCCAGCCAGGAACTCAGCCACATATACCCGCTCACTCACATCCCCTGGTGGAGAGGGGGAGAGAATCAGAAGGGTAAAAGTAAGCAAATTGGAGGGTTGAGATAAGAACAGGCTAATAACTGAAATAAAAATAATAAATTTTAAAGAAAATTATAATAACAAAGCCCAAAACAAAGCAAAACACCAAAAAAAACCACCTCCCAAAACACAGAAAAAACAAACAAACAAACAAAAAACACCAAAAAACTCCCCCATAAAACCCCAGAAAACAAGTGATGCAAATGAAAAATAATTGCTCACTAGCAGCTGACTGATGCCCTGCCTGTTCCCAAACAGCAGCCCTGGCTAACTTTCCCTTGCAGTTCATAGACTAAGCATGGCACCATATGGTGCAGAATATCCTTCGGCCACTTGGGGTCAGCTGTCCAGGCCATGCCACCTCCCATCGCCTTATCTATCCCCAGAATCATCATTGGTGGAGCAGCATGACAAGCTGGAAAGTCCTTGACTTCGTTTAAGCACCGCTCAACAACAATTAAAACATGTTATCAATGTGACTGACATCCAAAATCCAAACCACAATCTACCATGCAGCTACTAGGAAGAAAATTCACTCTATTTCAGCTGAAATCAGGACAGTATCCTTTAAATAACACCAAGAGTAGGGATAGGAAAATGCTTGCACATTTTAATCATGGAAGGCTCAATAATAAGACTCTCTCCAATTTACATCACTCTAAAATCTTAATAAGGTTCAATTTAATTATCCAGCTGGCCTGTATCCAGATCTAGTGCCTGTGTTCTAGCAAAGGGATTTTATGTAATACCACTAGTGATTGTCATAACACAGTGACCCCAGATCTAAGCCTGAGCACTGGGTTTTGCCTGTTGCTCAGCAGCTCTTCCTGAACTGTTCTTGCTGGTGACTGGCAGGGACACATTCAAGTCCAAGAATGTGAGAAGCAGTAAGAGTGTATGTGAAATTATGCACCAGCTACAGATCCTATGGCTTTTGAATCCATTGTGTCTTTTGCCATGATGAACACTCTGAGTCAGGAAGAAGTTGTGCTAGTTTTGCCCTGAAAATACTGTGTCTAATGACACTATGACTGAACCTTCTTAGAAAAAGAAAAAGGTTTTTTTAAAATTTTACTTTTTCCTCCTGTCTCCCAGACTGCTGCACATTTTCACCAATAGTTCAACCAAAAGAACAAACAAAGCAAAACCCAAATGGGCTAAGCTTGTAGGGTTCTTTTACTGTAACAATTGAAGAACTAAAGCACTGTGTCGTGCCAAATGATGTCAGCATTGAGGCTGTGGTGTGAACTTTTTTTTGGGGAGTGAAACTAGAAATATAGATCTTGATGAGGGAAGAGATCAAGTCATCATTATCTGTCCATTTTCACAGAGAAAATTAACTCAGAAAAGCAATATTGTTATATGTTTCAGGTCTTGGAAGGGGATCCTGCCTTCTGCTACTTAAAATGTTCTTTGAAAACAATAAACCAAAAAAAAATAATAAAAATATGAAATCTCTAAACAAACAACAGGCTGTTATGAACAGAATTTGCTCCATTTAGACTCTAAGTTTATTTTTCACTGCTATTACTTTTTCTATTAAAATTTTCCAAGGAAGAAAAGATTCCTAACTGCAGCTCTTCCCTTGAACAAGTATTTTTCTATATATTTATACACTTATATATTGGAAATCTCAACAAGAATGAAATAGCACTGAATAACACAAGGACAGTAGCAATCAGACCCTAATACCAAGTGGAGTTTTTGGGTACTAATTCAATATGAATAAAAAATGAAAACAAGGACTGCTGTTTTTACCACCTGACTATGAGTTTTTCCACCAATCATCAAATTCTTGTTTGTGTTCTGAGTTATAGCTAAGGTAGTGTAGTGACTTAAGCGTGACCTGTGATGCAAAATAAGAGGAATTCAGCTTAAATCATCATGTACCAAATACACATGTCAGGCTGAGGGCACAGCCTAAACCAATTAGGCCCTGGTTTTTGCAGCTCTGGCACCTTATCATACCAGTTTGTAGTCTAACAGTTTTGATTGCTCAGAGCTGCAAAACCTAAGGTCTCTTCACACTTAAGCCCTTCTCTAACAAGTTATGTCCTCCTGACATCAGGGGGACTTTGAGTGGAATGCACTAAATCAAAATTATTTGTCCCCTAGGTATCTTGTAATTTTCAGTTTTTGGAATTGTCTAAGCATCCACTAGATCTTAAGGTGAGGTAAGAAAATTCTGTGTGAGAATAAGTCTTTTCCTGCTTTTTGCTTTTTTACATCAGGTTCTCTTCACGATTTGCTTTTCGCATGGGAAAATCACACTATTTACAGTTAATTTTCATTTCTGAGGCAGCTTATTCAGTGACAGTGAGCTTTGTTTTTGTCTTTCTTCATCTTTAAAAATATTTATGTTACAAGCATTGCTGGACATATGTCTTAATTGTATTGTATAAATAACAAGACTTTTCTCATAGAGGAAAACATAATTCAGAGTTAATGTGCTTGCATATTTTCACCTCAGGGCTACATTTGATCCACACTGTTGTGACAGCCACACTGGCCTTACCAGCTAAATGAATCTCTTCTTCTTGATACGCAAAATCCTTGCTAGTCATTTCAAGATATAGCAAATACCAGCCATGACTGTGCAAGAAATACATATTGCTTCAGCATTATTGGAGTGCGATGCAAGGTCATAACAACCTTGGAGGAGCATAATAGTGGGGAAGCATTAGGATTGGAGAATCAGCGAAGGATTGAGTAATAGCCAAGAGCACTCACAGTTTCCACTGAGGGACTTGTCAGGGACGCACTGTGCTTGGAGAGATGGGAGAAAAGCAGCACAGAAGATCACGACCGGGGAGAGCAGACATAGGGAGAGCAACTCTTTTTTTCAATTAAGATTTTTTTATGTTTGCTCTCCTGTTTCAGCACCATTAATCAATTACTGGTGCTGTGGGGTTGCTGAGTGCAGAGTGAACATCAGAGCCCAGGAGAGCAGGACAGATGTACATCCCAGGGAGAATCCCTCAGTACTGCATGTGATTATCCTCCTTCTTTTCCCCTCTCCCATAACAGACCATGGCGCCTGTATTGTTATTTTGGTAAAGTATTTGATATAAATTTTGGAGTTCTTTTTATCAAGTCTATGTAGGCACAGGTACATGTAATTGCTTCAGCCTTTCCCAGTTCACATTTTCAAGTTTAGTTGCAATAATGATGGGGAAAACTTTTTTTAACAGTATTTCTTGAAAGTGGAGATTCTGCTCTAGTTGTGCTGTTGGGTCAGCAGGCTCCCGCAGAGCTGGTGTGTCTGCCACCACATAGAGATGTTTCTCTACAGCCAGAAGGGACCTGGAGCACATCAGGCCCTCAGAAGATTTTCAAGCAATCTCAGCAGGGTGGTTTCCTCACCACCGCACACCTACTTCTAGCCCAGGGGATGCTCAGTATCAGTAGAGACTCACTGGTGCTCACAGGATTTCTTGAGAAAGCAGGAAAGAAGAACACTCCTATCAAATGTGCCAGTTTTTAGAGTTTGAAACCATGTTCAGCTACTGTAACTTTCTCCATCTCCTGCTTGTTTGATGTCAGATATTTCACTTGCACTTTCTGATCTGCAGGAAATGTTGTATTAAATTGAGGTTTTGAAGAGCACCCATCTTCAGATTCCCCTCAAGAGGTCTCATCTGTCTCTGGTTCTCTCTGCACTTTTGAAAGCAGAAATGTGTTCTTAAAAGCCACAGTAATGTGAGGTTCACTAGTGCACTCTGTTTCTAGTAATTTTTTTATGGTAAATTAGACTTGCTTTGTAATCACAGTGGAATTGGAATGAACAAAGTACAACATGGAGAAGGTTTTTGTCCCGGTTTGTATGTCCGGATAGGTTTGCAGATGGTACAATGTTTAAAAAGATCAAGAGCATTCATCTTCATTCTTAACCCCTGAAAAAAAAAATCTGATTTGTGTCTTGTGGAAATCTCCCAAGTAGAATAACATAGAAAAAAAAGGGAGAACTGCTTCATATCTGCAACCTTAGTTTGCTGAAAGCAAACATGGGAAGACGTTTTGGAGGCTTATTTCTTGCTTGGTTTGTTTTTCTTGCTTTGTCTTGCATTTTCAAAACTGTTGAGATGGATTGTTGTACCTTCTCATATACCTGAGAAATTTCAAGGAAGTCAGACTAAGGTAACAGAAAAGTGAGAGCTGATTAGACCTGTTTGTTGGGTTCTACTTGATTCTAGTGACTGAGAAATGCTTGGGGAAAATTGTGTTGAGATTATTTACCCTTGCATTTGAAATTAATGTATTATCCATATCGGAAAAGCTCATGTCCTTCAACAATACTGGGAAGGGCAGTGTCAGGTGATGGTAAACAGAAAGGGACTCAAACACCTCTGTTTCTTAACCATTTTGTATCTTTTTTTGAGAACAGTCTTCTATTCTCAGTTATATCAAGTTTATCAGAGTGGCAATTAAATGGGTTCTTCTGCACGCTGGTATGAAATTGCAACACGTTTTTCCTTGGTTGTCAAACTTCTGTTTGCACTGCTGGTAGACTTCCTGTGCCTGTGCCAGATGATTTTCCAGCACTGCTGTAAGGAAAAGCCTGCGTTGTGGTTGTGCATGGGCTTCCTGTTTCAGCATTGCTGAACTCCAAGCACCTCACTGGCAAATTCGAACACATGGAAAAATATAAAATCTGTATTCTAGACTGTACAAAAGATGCAATCTATCTCAAAGCCAGGACTTGAATGCTTTCTAATTAATGTCCACCTTTCTCTGTTTTTTTTGGGGGGGTATTATTTTGTTATTTAAATGAAATTAAATTTTATTGTTGAGAGGAATCTGGTGGAAAAAAAACTCTTGTTAAAATAGCATTGAAGAAAGCAGTGCTGAATGTAACAATTTATTTCTCTATAGCGGGGTGGGGGTGGGGGAATTAATGTATTTGCCTTGAGCTCTTGCATTAGTATTCCCAGCCTCTAAAAAACAAAAATCATAGGGTTTCAGTTTGGTTTCCTGGTTTGTTTTTTTCTTTTGAGTGGTTTGCCTAGCTCTGGGTGATATGCTTACTAGTTAGAATTAAAAAAGCTATTAATTTTTACCTAATTTATTTCTAACCCCCTAGGCTCTTACTTTCTCATAGAAAATGAGAAGGGCTCTTAGTGGCATTTATTTGGCTGTATTAAAGATATTTTATTTTTTGTTCCCCAAATATACTGAAGCTGTAGTGGCTGGGCACAAACCCTGACTCTGAACCCAGACTGATCCATTTATTACCAAAAGCTCATGTAGGTCTCAAAAGCTTTTTCTTTGGTCTGCTGCATGTATCAGTAACGCACAGATTTTTCCATTTTTGAGGGGTGAAACCAGGTGAAAAAAAACTTTTTTCCAGTAAACCATCAGACCAAAAAAAAGAGAAGTTGGTCTCTTCGGACAGTTTTTCTCCCTCTCTCTTTTACAATTGCAGCATTTGCTCCCTGAACTAGCTTAACTACTTGGGGGACCTTTTATCACAAACTGTTGCTGCTTCCCAATGGCAAAATGCAAGCAGCTCAGAGAATGCTAATGACAAAATATTTCATACACAATATACAAATTTACAAGAAAATTTGGGTTAGCCCATTATTTGAACACCCACTTAAGACAAAGTATAGCTTTTATTTAACAGGAAGAAAAGTGTTCATTGTCAATCCATGTATGCTTGTGGTTGTCATGATATACGTAATCCCTACTAGGTTTTTCCTTTCTTTCTTACTCTTTTGGCTAGGAAAATATGAGGGTATAGTAGTTGTGAATGCCCACATAACGATGATGGTCTGTGTGTTGCAGTGATCTGGTATCTGCCACTACTCTCATAGTGGTTGTGATGGTGAGAGTCCTGCACGCATGTGGGCATGAGCACCTAAAGAGGACAGGACAAGAAAGACAAACTTTGCTTTCAGGTTTCTTAACACTGATGTTTACATATGGCAAAGAAATAAACTGGAACACCCACTGCCTGCTCTTCTGGGGAGGACTAAAATTAGGCCACAAATAGTTCAGGTGAACAAGTAAGGAGCTGGGGAAGGGTTCCAGTTTTGCTGCTTCAGTGGAGCAAGGAGGTGTGAAAACAAGCCCACGGTTTAGCAATGCCAACATACTGTCTTGCTGCAGGTGCTGTAAGACAAGTGTAAGGCTGCTTGCACTGGCTGTGTTTGTTGGGAGCGTGCTGGTGTTGCTGGTGCTGCAACTCTTGATGAGCACCTCTATCAGCACTGCTCGGGAGACCAAGATGATACTGCTATAAACAGCATTATCCACAGATTGGCAATGAGCATCTAGTCTTTAGTTAGAGACTCTGAATTGCACTTTATTCCTCTCTTGGAAGCTGAGACAGTTTACCTGAAGCAATTTGTAAAAATGGATGACACAAATTCATGGTTAGATTTTTCCCTCTAATGTTATTTTTCAAGAAGTCTGTTGATCAATATATCATTGATCTCTAGACTATATAAACATTTTTACCTGTTCTTAAAATTTACATCAGCCTCTCTCAAAATACACAGCTGATGGGTGCCCAGAATCATCCTGTCTGAAAAGGAGGTGATCCCAGGAATCATCCTGGGACAGGTATAGGCAATAAAACGCAGGAATCCAATGTAGACATAATAGAAATAAGGGTTTATCAAGCCTTGTTGTCACAGCTTTATAATATGTAACTGAAATTGAGACAGGTGAATTATATTCATTATCTGTCATGGGCAAGGTATGACTGGTAATCCAGCCAAGTTCTCTGCATAGTTTAGCATCTCCCACCCAGTGATGCTCCCAAGGCTAGCTCCCTCACTTCATGTCTACCTAATTCCAGTGTCATTCTCAAACTGGTTGCCTTTGTAGAGACCTTTTTAGGGAAGCATGCATTACCAGAAGGTCTTGATTTTCCTGGGTAAAATTTATCCAACACTACTTAAAAGCATGAAGTTAATGGTTGTCTGACTCTGAAATGCTCATGGGAGGTGCATATTGGCAAATACAGTAGGTGGTTGATTGCTACCTGGCAGGCACAGTGTGTTGGTAATCAAGAATATGTGAAGGACAACTTTCGAGCTAAACTGGTGTTCCCCTGTAATGTCTTACATTTGTGTCATCAAGTTCTTGGACATTACGCATTACAGGTGCCTCTTGTGACCTAGGAAACAGTTATTTACAAGAATCCTGAATGATGCTAATCTGCTAAGAAAAATCTTGCCTTTAATATACAGATAAAAGAAAAAAAAAATTAACACCTACATTCTTGTAACATAATTGTGGTCATTTATTTGTAATTTTAAGAGGACACAAGTACACCAGATGCATTTTACTTTAGAATATGGTACATACAAACTGAGTACATCTGTGCTCTCTATTAAAGTTAATTCATATCCTATTTATTTTGCTTTTAAGTAACAACTACTAAGAATGTGATCAGTCTGAACAATTAGAAATATTTATATGTTCATTCTACCAGGTTTACTCAGACCTTCTCAGGTTCCTTTTGGTGCTGCCCTAAGATTCACCTTCCTTCACCAAAAACCCACCAGAAGAAAATTTTAGCCAGGCCCTGATCTTGGGTGTTATCGTTTAAGTCCACGGTGAAGAAACTTGTATTAGGAGTAGACTAAAATGTTCCTTTGCTGTGAGGGCTTCCAATCAGACAGTGAAAGGAGCCCAGCTGGAGAGCTCTGCGTATGAGGCAGCTGGTGACTAATGACACTCACCTGGTGGTATCTCAGCCACTGCCTGACCAAATCAACCAAACCCAAATCAAAGCTAAAGAGTTACCAGTCACTTTCTTACCAAGGCTGTCATATACAAATAATGCTATAATTGAGCACACTGCTTTTATCAAAATTCTTTTGTGCTTATTTTCTAGAAGCTGAGCTTCCACTTGCGACTGGGTTGACTCTCACTAAATTATCTCAGCTGCCTCTGAGTAGCCAGCAAGCAAGAAGGTCTCTACTACCAAATGAAAGGTTTTGTTTAAGAAACTACTCATTGAGAGTTAGGTCGAAAAGTGCTGATGTTTGACTCTCTTATAGCATATTGCATTATTCATAGTATTGTTTTAATCTTGTAAAACCTCTATTTTTGTTGTTGTTGTTGTTTTTATTGTAACTGCTCCATTTTCCTGGTAAATGATTAAGCATGTACTTGTTCTAATTTTCAATGCCTGCAGCTGGTAGTGAGCAAAGCTGTCTCTAGCCCTTCTCTGTAAACAGTATAGGTATTATTCTTCACAAAATCAGTGTTGCTTTTTATAGCAGAGAAAGTAGCTCTAGGCATTAAGCTTTGAATTGTGAAATAACTTTATAATTTAAATGTGGGCTCATGTTAACAAAAAGAAATACTACAGTCAGACTGGCTCCTATAGCACAAATTGTTCATTTTGACCAAGTATACATCCATAAGTTGTGTTCTCATAGGCTGATAAGTTCATACTGCAGATGGATAATATCTGAAAAATGTACTTATATCAGCAACTCTTTTTCTGCCTGTCTCCTATAGGCCTCTGTTTCTGGGTTTGCAGTGGACAGCCCTCTGTTGTTGTATTGATTCTGCTCACCAGATTTCATCCAAAGAAAAACATTTCACAGTAATATTGTGGTGTACACCACAGGACTGTGCCACTGTACTTTGTGTTGGGAACAAAAAAAGAAAACATTGGAATCTGGGACTATCTTTTAAATGCATTATAAGCTTACACGGTTGGTTATAATTGTCTCATAATTTAAGTAATTAAATATGTTTGGTAGAGGAACTTAATCCAAATAATATTTGTTGTCTTGACAAATGGTTTTGCAAACTGCTGCTTCAGAGTTGCCATGCCAGCCTTTAAGCAGTTAAAGATGAGTATAAAACACTCCCACTAGACCATGAATGAAACTAAACATGGATAGTTTGCTGGGAAATAAAGAGATGAGAAGATAAATGACATCTTGCATATAACAGCACTTCTTTATTTTCTGGCTAAGGACTGATTAGCGCTTAAAGGTGAGATTTGTTTTGATAAGATGGTTGAAATTACAATTTTATCTGTAGCGTAATAAGTAGCAGTAGGAAATGAAACTCAGCAACTATATGCATCAATTCTGCCCAAATTGAGGTGTGTGTGTGGGCCTAATTCTTTTTGTTGACACCCTTCTAATCAGGACTATTAGCTACAGTATTACCATCTTATAGGACTGGATATCTGAGTGACAGGACAGTGTGGAGAACTCGCAGTGCTGCTGCATTGTGCTCAGTAGATGAGGTACCCCCCATGGCAGTTTGTATGGCAATGCACATAGATATTCATTTCTCAAGGTCAAGGCATTTCTGTGCCATACCTTTACATGGTATTCATTTCTCTATGACCATAGAAATTACACCTGTTCTGTGAAAAAACCCTGAAGCAATAGTTTTTAAGTAAATAATTGTCCTTTCTCTACAACAAAATATTAGGCATCACTAGAGAAATTCTCCTGTTGTAAAATAATTGAAGTATTAATCTCCCTTTTACCTTGCAAGGAACTGTGGGAGGGTGAAAAATGAAAAACAGAACTTGAAGATGCCTGTGCTAACATCTTGTTAATGGGAGTTTGTCCTCGTATTTAGTGTAGGAACTTTAGATTCTTGGTCCTTGTTTTGGTTAATGTTCATTAATCCATACACTAATTACTGAGTCTGACAGTGGAGACATATAAACAGTGAATGCAAATTGTGGATGGATCAAAGTGGACTTATCAATGGTGTATTTTCAAGTGAGTAATAAGTGCTTATGAGTTGAATAGGTTTAGCTTTAAGAAAAAATAGGGCAAAAGTAATTCTTATCACAATGTGTTAAAGAGACAAACTGATGTGTAGCAAATTTCCACTTTCAAAGAGGAATATGCTGTGACATTAAGACAACAGATCAGCAAATTATTAGAGGCAACCAGTGCAAATTCATTGACATATTCGCAATTCATTGCAAATTCAGCAGTATCTTTAGAGCATAAAATTATCTCCACACATCACTTCGACACTGTTAAGTATGTCTAAAGAAAAGTGTCAAGAAAACATGCTCTTTAAGTCAATTTATTGTGCCTTAGTGCAGGATAATGCAATGCATTTTCTGCCCTGTCCTATGTTAGTTATTTATCTGTGATATATATATATACCTTTCTGATAGTTGGGCTGATCATTCCACCTTAATACATTTTGTTTCTTTGTTCTATTGGAAAAGGATATGGAAATGAAAAAGGTTGCATTATGATCATTTGCACATTCCATACTCGTCTAAAAGAGCGATTCATCTCCCATCTTGGCTGGTAGCAGGAAAGAGCTCTTCTGTCCTCTCTGTCACTTTAACATCTTTATGACAGAAATAAGATTTTAAACTTTACTTTCTATATTGCAAGTCACAATATGTCTAATAACTAATGCAGGTCAGGTTTATTTTGTGATGAAGAAAGTAAGAAACATCCTGTAATCCAAAAGGATAAGAATTGCATGGAAGTCAAGGTTTGTAAATTCTCCTGCTCACCAGACTGCTTACTTGGGATGGGATAAAGTGTTAAATTTCTGTACGAATGAATAAGATTTTTCCATCTTTTTTCCACTAATTCCAAAATGCATAAAAGTCTTAAGTCCTTTGGAGAAGAGGGTGGGGTGGGGAGGAGGACAGGAGGGGGCAGAGGAGATTTGAGACTTAGAAAATCATGGGCATCAGAAAATAAGGTTAGAATAGTAATTCTGAAAGCACTGTGAAACACAAGCAAGGCATATAATTAATGGATCTGATTGATGGTGTTTTCCTTTAAAGTGCCCCCTAATCACCTGGAATGGCAATAGCTCACTCCTGTCTGCAGCCCAGCAGGCAGTTGCCTGAATGCAGTCTTTTTTGAGATGTGTTGCAGTTACTCCTTTGAGAAATCAAATGCTACTTAAGAAACTCTGAGTAAAGGCAAGGCCTTTCACAAGACTTCAGGAACCTTTTGAATATCTGTATTTGACATAACATGGGACTGCATAGAAAACATGATCAAGCTTACAAGGTGCAGGAATGAAGATTAAAAATGACAAGAGGGATTAGTCCGCTGAGAGAACAGATGAAAGTCACCATTTGTAACATGGGACTTGAAGTAATGATTTTTCAAAAGCTACTGCTACTAGTGGTCTGTTGATGTATGGCTCCTAAAACTTCACTTCAGCAGAAGTATTGACAGTGTTTGGTTTGCATCAAAGTCATCGTGCTCAAAATACTTTTTTCCCCCTTATGACTTTTTGTTTTGTTTTATTTTGTTACCTTTTTGCTCACTGCAAAGAGCATTTTATTGAGATCTTTCTTTTCTTCAGACACTCACAAGATCTAGGAATACTGATGAAAGGTTCACAATGGTGAGACATCTCCAGCTGCTGCACTATTATGGTAATGAATGGATTGTTAATAATTTGCCCCTAGGTAGCTTTGGCAGACAGTGTGATTTGGCTTTGTGTTGTGCTTTGCTGGACTATATCAAAACTCACTGCCTTTTGCTTTAAGTCCAAAACATGCCAAACAGGTCAATAGGTTAGTGTTCCTGATGCTGACAAAGGGAAGCAGTGCTAAGTATCCTATTCTGTGTACAGTGCCAAAAATGTAGGCTATGCCTTGTTTATTATCAATTGCAAGCACTTATTGCTGTATTTAAACACAGAATGTACATTATAGCTCTATGACCAGACTCCTTGCTCTATTCCATTGTGCACCCACAGTGTGAGGACAGATCCCAGTTACACTCCAGCTCTATCGGACAGATGCCACCTGGGTCAAGGCTGGGTTGCTGTGACCATTGAATGACTGTACTGATTTGCAGCAGGTGCATTAGTCATGAGGACGCAGGCTGTTGTGCCTCTCTGTGACTAAATGTCTGTATGAGGCTCTCTATGTGGTACTGGTTTGTGAGTATAACAGTCTCCCTTGTAAGTGAGGCACTGAAGATGAAAGCAAGCCTTTACAGACCTGAGCGTAGCACGTTCCCCAGAATAAGGTACCCACAGTGAAATAAATGCCTGTCTTTGTACAAACTCCTTGTGCACCTAGGCTGCCATGGTAGCCCCTAGTGTATATTTTTAGTATTAATGTAGCATTTTTAAAGGTCTGCTGTCTATGAAGCAACCTTTCTTTATCCTAGACCTGCTGGTTTTTTGGATGCCAATCTTTTATTCCCCATAGTGCAAGCTCTTCAATCCAGCATGCATATGTTACAGTAACTGAAATCATCTGACCTCTGAAAGGCCTGCTTATGAAATACAATATCATGAACTCGCAGTGATATTTTCATTATTTGGATAAAAATTCCACTGGTCCAGTAAGAGTTCTGCTTCAGTAAGAACCAAAGAAATGCCCATTAGTTCCCACCAGCAGACAGTGTATCTGAAGGAGGAATAAAGTCACAGTCCATGTCTGTACTAATGCTGTAAAATTTGTAAACAATGCACCAGCTCCAGGGTTGCAGCTGGGCTCATCTCTCCTTTTAACCACAATACAAAAAGAATGTAATAATAGGAAAGCTGGAAAAAAAAAAACTAAGGAGAAAGGACAGGAGGCAAAAGGGATTGGTCATATGTGAGGCAACTTCATGGATCACACTTCATGGCAAAACTGAGCCTTCCCAAGATTAGCAGCTGCTGCCAGGGGTCATATGTAGCCCCACTGCTAGTCACACCTACCTGCTTTCTGGAACCAGTGTTTGCACAGCAGAAGACTTGACTGTGAGAAATCTGTCAAGAGTGCTCACTAGAATCTTGTCAGGATAGCAGATCTGTATTAGAAGCTGGTTTGGATAGAACATAGTTGTAACTGGTGGATGGAGAGCACTGCTTGTTGAAATTATTTGCATCTAAACAGGGAATGATGGGGCTGGGTCTGTATTGGAAGGTCTGTCTTGGGTGATATCTTAGCAGATATGTGAAAAAGTAGATTCCTGGACCAGACAGCTCCTCCATTTTCTCTTGCATTGAGAAGAGAAAATTCTCATTCATTCTTATTGCATTCTTAACTGAACCTAGGATTTCTAGAGTTTGTGAAGTTTTTTTGGTGAACCAGTACTTACCCTCTATTGCTAAAATATTCTCTGAAGTGGATAATTCAGGTGACAGCTGCATTGCTTGATATAAAAGCAGCAATGTGCCTCTTGAATTATGTTCCTTGCATTTTTATTAATAAAGTAAGTGGCCTAGGAGAGAGGATGGAAATGAGGGAATACTGGTGAAGTTTATATGCAGATCTCTTAAGTTTCATTATCAGCATCAATTTCTGGCAAAGCTTGTCAACTGTCCTGAAAATTCACCAACTCTACATGAGCAGGTTCACTGAAACACAAACAGTAAGTGCAGTTTGATTTGAGGTTTTTTTGCAGTTACACAAAATTCAGACAGATAAAAACTCACCCATGTCAAAGAAACATGAACAGATTATGACAACAAAAACACCTGCATCTTTTAGAAATAAAGCCAGGTTTCTTTCAGCTATAATTTGAACCTCTCTGTATAAATGCAGAAGAGTAGTGAAAGCATCCTAACAAACATGGCACACAAGGACAGGATTTTACACCCTAGACACTGTTTTTTAAATGTAGTAATCTCAAATTCTGTAGCTTAAGGCCAATGTAATTATATATGGAAAAAATAATTTTAAAAGGGCTTTTGTAAGTAATCTGTGTAACATGCATTTCTTTGTTATTTGTTTGCTCTTGGCTATTAAAACGAATGAGTAGTTAAATCATCTGTCAGTCATCTGGTGAAAGCTATTCCTCTAGGAGAAGACTGCATGGGTTGGTTTGTTCTGTTCAAGAGACCAGACAATCAGGAAAAGGACATAAAGAGCATTCCTGGTGTGTGATGAGTGAAGGCTAACAAGGAGAGGTAGGCTGGAATGCAGGTAGTCAGTTGAATTTTTGTCCATGTGGATCAGGCTACCTAGTATATGATGGATAATGAGAGATGATAAATGTAGCATATGTGTAGATTTGTTGAGATTTTATGATGTATTGTATCTTTTAACTCTTTGTCTGTAACTCAGAATAACACAGAGCTTTCTGAAAGCTAATGGGTGTCCAGTTCCCCCACTGTTGTTGCTCCTGAGAGAACACAAGGGGAAGTACTCATGCTAGGGTTAGCTCTGTGGGGTAATCACAGCAAGTCACTATGGACTTGGAAAGCAAAATCACAGTCCTGGGGGGAAAGAGGTAATCCTGGCAAGAGAGGGGTGGATTTATACCTGGGGCCACTAATAGGAGGCAGGCAAAGATTTTAACCCTGCACTATGGCCCTTGGGTTTTCTTTTAAAACCATAGTCAGCTGCAGTTTTCCCCGAACTTAAAGATTATGAAAGGAGGTCTATAATAATAATTAGTTTGACTCAAAGCATGGTATTTTATGTGAAGGGAGCATAAAATTTAGATATTGAATTACACTATTCAATAGGAGAGGATGGTTCATTAAGTCAGGGCAACTCCATGCAAAAGTTGATGGGCCGCAAAATATTCCTCTAGAAGAATACATCTCTTCCTTCTCAATGGCATAATAGCACGTGTTTGTTGAAGAGCAAAAGTTGGTCTCAAGAAGTGGAGCATCTTTGATGCTTCAGCCTTTAGAGGCTATTGGTTCTCTAACACTTCTCTAGTGTATAAAACATAGCAACACAAGTGTAGGGTCAAGCATTTAGCTTCTTGCAGCTCGTCTTATTATCACTCTAGTAGAGCATCTAAACAATGTAAAAATGTGAGAAGACCACATTGCCTGTGGCAGAGTGGTGGACATGAACTTCACAGTCCCTGGACACATACTGGCAGAAACAAAGCAGCATGAAATTGCCTTTACCTTTTTGCTTCTGGAATTCAGGGTATGAATGGACTAAACCAACTCTCACTACTTTGGTAAGACTAATTCTTATATAAATAGGCCTCTAAGCTAAATGTTTCACAATTTGGTGTCTGATTCTTTGAATGTGATTCTTCATTCAAAGCTGTGTCCGTATCGAAACAAACAACATCAAATCAGTAGACAATACTTACAGTTAAAATTCAAATGTCTCACATTCAGACTGCCATTAATGTTGAAATTTTTTTTTTAAAATCATCTGATCAGATGCAACTTTAAATATTGTCAGCTAAGGACTACTATAAAAAGTCCTTTTTCTCTTTCTTCATCATCCTTGTTTTGAATCAGCTGCAAGGACACAAGAAACAAAAGAACAAAACTTGAATAGAAATGTAATGTCCTAGACTAGGGAACATGCAGCATAAAATTGAAACAGAATTAAGAACAGAACAAATATTGGAAGGCTAATTCATTTCCACACCTTAATAATGCAAAAATATAAATAAAATATAGAATGTTTTTGGAGTAAATGCTAATATATGTCAAGAAAAATTTTATTTATCTACTGAAAAGCATGAAAGATATGTTATATTGCTTCTACACCATTTCTCCTGCAAAGTATCTTGAATTTTTACTTGGCCAATTGAGAGCCATCCAGACTTCCACTGCTTTCCAACAGATGAGGTTCTGTCATGTATAATTCTCTATTAATTCCTCAAAGGAAGTAGTCTCTTTTTAAAGTAAAATGCCAAAAAAAAAAAAATAATCAAGAAAATATGTGAAAGCAACCAAATTTATCTAGACAAAATGTGTCAACAGGAAGACGCAGTCTTATCTGTGACCAGAAACATGACTGATGCTTTTTTGGTTGTTGTATACTTGAACTTAGAAAAATGTAACAGTGGAAAAGAATGTTCTTAAAATCGAAAGTAAGTACAAAAATTGCAGATTTTGCACTTGGTGAAGTGCTGCATTTAAGGACCTGAAATACAAAGAAGTGTAAAAATATAAGAATTGCAGAACTTCCATTAATGCTATCATGTTATTATTTATCTTCAAATAGAATATCATGATTGTCCTCTTAGTGCGCCTTGAAGATTTCATTTGAATAGAAGTGAAATGTGATTCTCTTCTCTCCTGGTTATGGTCTCTAGCTGCCAATCTTTTATAAAACTTATTTCTCTAATTTGAGGTTTCAATACAAGGCTCTTGCCAACTTGTCTTGTCTAATCAGCTTCTTCTGAGGGCCTGATCAAGATAAGGTGTGTGCCTTTGGTGTTGAACTGATTGATTTAAATCCTTGTAAGGAGGGTACAGTCTTTTTCAACTCTAGTATATTGTAAAATCATACATTTTCCTTAGTGAAAGCAAAACTTTTCAGCAGGCATCCAAGTTAACAACTCTCTATTCAGACCACTTTTGTTAGATAGAATGCATTTGTCTTGGGGCATATGATATAGTTAGTATGTCTGACATAACTTACTGCCAGGTCCTAGAGAGAATGTCAGTATCACTTTTAATGAGAAGACAGTGGGATGAGAAGAGCCACAAGTACACTTCACTTTATCTATCAATCTCCAGGTAAATTCCATTAGGTATTTCATTGCCATTAGGATTTTGTGGAGGTAGCTAAGATGCCCTTGTGTTAGCAAGAGCAATCTGCCCCTTTTTCAGAGATGCCCAAAGCATCACTGTATCTCTCTGCTGAGGGAGAATGGTATACAACATGGATTTACCCTTTGAATCTGGTCTCTCGTATCCAAGAGCAGATGGCTGCTCCTGCTCTCCCAGTGAAATGGGGCTGTCTGCTGGAAATGGGTCTGTCTGCTGCCATGACAGAGCAGGGCAAACCTGCTGCTACAATCCCAGAAGGAAGGATAGTGAGAAGTACAACACTTATGCTGCTCCACAGTTCTGCTAAAGGGGGAGACTAAATCTGAATTTTGTATATTCCTTATTCTGGGGTAGTGACCCCAACTCAGTACTGCAAGTCTCTTTGCATGAAGTGACTTGCCAGACCCTGAGGAAGGAGAGCTGTGAGAGTGTGAACTTCTTTTGCATGGCGAGTCTGGGCTCCCTCTCCCAGTGTTAGATTACCCAGTATTACTCCCACAGTCACAAGTTCCTCACTTGGGAAGATTTCTGTGTCTATCTATGCCTACTGAGACCAAGTTGAAACTCAACAGGACAGGTATCCAGAAAAGGTACATTTGATAGATAGGTTGCAAATTAACAAACTGCCAAGAATATTTGCCTTGGAACAAAATGCAGTCATTTAAATGGTCAAAGACCTCAGTCTCAAGATGTTCTTTCACTTTTAGAGCATTTGACATTCTCTGAAAACAGTCTGAATTTCATAGTAGAGAAAAGAGTTGCCCACAGATGTGAGTTGGTTCATGTTTCTCAACTTCTTTACTGAATTTCCTTGCAAGGCTAGCACACTGCTTGTGTTCTGTGCAGGTATGCATGCATGCATGCCTTCTGAAATGCCCACAGTTGTCTTTCCGTTTCTCAGCTCAACCTTTCCTGATGTTTCCTCAGCTCCTTCCTTCCAGTGCTGGCATATTTGGAAAGATCTTTCAGCCCTGTCTGGCTGGTTTAACCTGATGCAACCAACACATCTAGAAAGCTTCCTACCTGTAGTTGATTCCATTTGCTGTACTCTCCTGTGAGCCAGAGTTCTCCTGGACATGTAGCAAAGTGACAGGTTTTTTCTTCTCTTGGCCAGAATCTTTCTCTCTCTTTACTTGCTGAATGCTAGCACTGGTGATGCCTGGTATGGAAGAATTGGTTTGTACCAATGTACATCGATGTGCTGATCTGTGCTGTGGCTTTTTTGCACCTGGGAATTTGGGAGACAATTTTCACCAGTGTTGCAATGTTTAATGTATAGATTGTGGCCAGTGATCCATTATCCATATGAGGTCTTCCAAGAGCCAGTTAGTGCCATTCCCAAAAGGAAACCTGACACTTCAGAGCAAAGACTGGGAAAGATGGATCTTTCTGCCTGGTTTTGTGACAAAATTTTCTACATCCACCAAGTGAACTGAGTTTTGCTCTACCAACATAGTCTTCACTCTTCTCTGGAGAGAGGTACATTTCTTTAACCAATGCAGATGTTGATTCAGGGCTATGAAAATCAAGACATCCTAATTATAAGGCCAAACTTCTGCCCAGTAACGCTACACTAAGACATTTTTTCAGTAGTTTTGGATTTTTCTCCTGAGGTCTCTGTTGAGTGGCCCAGGAAGGATATGCACTATTTCTGCTGCTGATGCCAAGTAAAGCACTGAATAAATGTCAAAATATTTGCATGCTAAATAAACTACCCATTCTTATTTTTCCTGTAGAGCATAATCATCTTTATTCCAGACAGGTTCTCTCACTCCATCAAGATCAACCTGGCCTACTTTATATGTAAACTTAACTTTGTCTAGCTAGATGCTAATGCATTTTTACTTTAAAACCAAATTGCAAAATCTGTGAATGTACAGGCAGAGTGAGTATTGTGGAATCTGATTCTTCTTCTTCTCTTGTGTTTGCTTATTTTGTCCTGTACAAAGTGGACTTGACTTTTGACAGTCTGATCTGAGTGTATTTACAGCCACACAGGGAAACAATCATAAGCAAATCACAATCACACAGGATACAGGCAAAACAAGACGCCTTTTTAGCAAGAAATTGCCAATGTTATTTAATCCTCCCTAGGTATGATCAATTCACTCTCTTGTAATTGTTAGATGCAACTATGTGCTTATTGTGCTCTGAAAAATTTCTGTGTTTTCATTATTTTGCTGCTAGTACTAATGCACATTTACTGGACCATGTGGAATGCTCTTGGTTCCTATGCAAATACCTGTCTTTACATCTCAATCAATCTTTTCTTTTCTTTTCTTTTTTTTTTATTTTTTTTTCTTTTTTTTTTTTTTTGATAAGCAGATGCTACATTTCAGCTAGTGTTCTTTGGTAACTAAATGTAATGAAACTCATCAAAGAGATGGTGAAATATTAAGTAGTTACTTTCATTGCCTCAAGGACAAACCCAATGAAGCTTTAGAGAGCCACTGGAGTGAGTTATGCTATTTGATATACAGTTTAGTGTTTACCAGTTACTATTCAATCAGATATCTTTATGAGAGGTAGCCTGCAACCCCTAAAAATATTGCTGGGTCGAAATGAATTCTAGCATAACATCATGCAATAATTTTCTTTGGACTCATTGCCAGATGAGGAGAAAAATGAAATGAGACAAACTGATGAAATAAGCTAAGAGTGGAGATTTAGATTTATGGTTAAAAAATCAGGCACAGGTGGGATATGATGAGTTCTGCAATTTTTCAGCATTAAGAGAAGGAATTAGAAGAATCTTCTTCGAGAGGATGAACATGATGTTTATTTGTGTAAAGTGACCTTGTGATCCAAAAGCCATTAATCTGATATTACAGAACGTGATCGCCACCCTGTGGATATTGCTAGAATTAGGCAAATGAAATGAGTTCCCTAATTAAAAAGCAATTAATTCTTCCTGCTGTCTGAAGCAAAGGTTTTTGCATGTGTTTTTTGGCTGCAGCTGGGAGCTGGGAGGGGATGGAACAATGCTGGCTGTTCCACTGGGAATAGAGGTTGAGAGTTGAGGCTCTAACACGACTGGGAAGAGAGGATTTGTTTGGATGTGGAAGTCTTACCTCTGTGTGTAAGCTATATATTTTGCAGGTTCCTGAGTTGACAGAATTTGGCTTGATTTTCACAGGATGATGAAAGACACATCCCAAACAAAACCCATATGGGAAAAGTGTATTTCTCTGTAATTTTACATCAAAAATTGCCCAAACGTTTTTCTTTAAATTTCTCATGAAAAAATCAGTATGCTAAAAATACCTAGAAGGGACTATTCAAAATATTAGTCATAAGAAAATAGCCTTACACTTCCTTAGTAGTTTTCTGAGAGAAAGCCCTGACCCCCAAGGACAATTTTATGCAGGAGGCTATGTATGCTGCTTTGCCTGAGAAGTCTTCCTCCCTTTGTAGAGAAAGACTGTTAGGATTAAGCCCTTGCTCTGGAAGTGTTCTCAGCCAGGCTGGAAGGGGTTTTAATCAGCCTGGTCTAGTGGAAGGTGTCCCTAGCAATGGCAAAATGCTGAGACTAGATCATACCTAAGGTCCCTTCTAATCCAAATCATTCTATGATACTGTTAAACCACATTAAATAAACATCTGCTTATCTTGGAACTTCAGTTTTAACAAAATTACAAGGAAGATAAAAGAAAAGCCTCCTGTGGGAAGTGTTGGGTGATGCTTTTAATAAACCTGGCTTCCAATACTATATGTATTTTTGTGGGTGCTTGGTGGTCATGTAACATACCCACTATTGTAGGCCAAGAAAGCCAGGTACAGTGCAGCAGGATGGAGAAGAAATTTTCCACAGAACAGCAGTGCTGTGGCCCTCTGCATGGGTAGTTTGAGCTGCACTTGAGGTAATTGGGCTTCCTGGGGCTGGGAACGGTCTCCACATCTTGTGGTCCTAATGTGCAGAACGTTTCTGCAGCCTCAATGAGGAAGACAGTTTTATAGATCATAAAGCAAGACCTGGTTGTTGCTGCTGGATTGGCTTTCTCCATCTTTGTGTCAGGTGACAAATCTCATCTCTCAGAGGAGCTGGAGTTGATCCCTTCTCAAAACACGTCTCAAGTGCCATACTGTTCCTTAGCTATTCAGAGAGGCAATCCAAAGGTGACCAGCACAAACTTTATTCACCTGTAATTTAATTTAATTCAGAACTTAAAGACCTGAAAAGTTAAGTGATTGCATTTAACCCACAGAACACTTAACCTTCAGAACAAATTAGCCACTATGGACTGCCCACCTTACGGTGGGAGCTTATGCTAACATTTTTCTTCTGCCAAATGCTTTTCCATCACACTGAGATCCTGTAAAGGACGGGAATAAATATAACCACTCACCTCAAAATCAAGATTGGAGGTGAAGAAATATAACAGCAGCGCAGTGTTACCATAGTAACAAAAGCTCTAAAGTGATCTAATCTACTGTTACACTGCAGCTCAGAGATGAACAAAAATCAACATAACAGAATAAATGTTATATCAAAAAGGGAATGCCGATATTTTGAGACTGATATTATATTTGTGTCACAAAATAAAGCATAAAAAACATATTTGAAAAGAGAGGAAAATTTTAGCCATTTGACTTTCACATTTATCGTATTTGTTTCTAATTTGGACTCTAATTAATCTCTGGTGAGCCTAGCTGTCAGGTGACTTTTTAACATACTGCCTAAGTTTACTCACACAGATGTATTGCTTTTCAGAATATTCCCCTCCTGTCACTCTAGTAACACAGATGGTGAATGGTGGCCCATACGCTTTATGTCCCAGATTTTACAAGCCATTAAAACCTAACACCCATAACTGTTGTAGGATCTAAATGAGTTCAAACACTGAATCTCTTCAAAAATTTGTTTAGACCACGAGGAGCCTCTGAAGGGGCTTGCATTGTTAGGCAGAGCTGTTTACAGTGTGTCTTTCTCTTAATGGTGAATGTTGATGTGTCAGTAAGTATTTTCATTTTGCTTAAAATAAAAAAAAAAGGAATAAGCAAATCATTAAAACTTCACATGATGTTCATTGCTCTCACCGCNTATATATATATATACACACACTCTGAGTATGGATACCATGCATTACCTCAACAGAATGAAAGGAATTTTCTTTCAAAATTTGCTTTAATATCATTAAAGACACTGTAACTTCAGCTGCTAAGGAGGATTCACTGTGATTTTGGTTTTCTAGGTTAAGCCGTGTCTACTTGTGCTGCATGTTTGAGATTTTAAATACTTGCTGTTTAGGTATTTCCAGAGTAGATAAGAAATTCATAGTAGTAGTGTAGCTGAGTTCAATATAATTTTGACATATGCATAATAATGTAAAAGTAAACAGAAAATATCTGAACCAGCACTAATAATTTTGAAATAATCTCTAAAGGAATCTGGTAACTGACATATAAAGTATTCAAGGTAAAGAAGATATATGCTAGTGACAGTTTGACCAAAAACACACAATCTTTCTAAATCTAAGCATCTGGCATAAATTTCACAACAAGGCATGTCTTCATGATCAAAGACACTTCAGAATTTCTCTCTGCTTCATACTGAAGAATAAATTAACTTTGTGTGTGTTTTAAAAGTAGGTCTTCCAGTGTATTTCATCAGAGAAAAAAAAAAAAAAAAGAAGAAAATAGAGTTTGCAGAGCATCTCCTCCAGTTTACCTTAATAGTTTGCAAACAGCATGTGAACAGCGTGCTTTTGAATCAGGTTTTCCATTTCTAATGGGACAAGATGTGCTTTTAGAAAATGACAACTCATTTGCATGCAATTTGCACACTGCATTTTTGCAGGAATACATTTGATGTTTTGCACTTCTCTCTGCTGCTTGCATTTAGTTTTCTCAGTGCAGAATAGAAGAGTTATGATCAGATTTTAAAAAACAGACCCACCATAGACTTAAGAGCATTATTTGCAAAGAAGGGCAGGGTGCTCTTTCCAGCTCTGTTTTGCACACTGTATAAAATCTAATAATTTTGTTTCCATTATCAAATCATGTATGTGTTTCTTGTGCCTTTATACCAGACACTGTTGAATCTTCCCTAAAGTTCTTGCCTCATTATTGAGAGGTACGGAAAGTAGAGCTATTTCTGAGGCAATAATCCTTGCTTTTATGGTCTATTCTCCTTCACATTGATTGCTTGAATTTGAAACTCTCATGACATTTTGCAGGCAATAAAAACCAGAGGAAGAATGTGTTTCTTTTTGGTAGTGTATCATTATTAAGCCAGGAAGAGCTGCTTACAAACTTGGTGCAGTCAGTCACCAAATTCAGGAAAATGAGAAAAAAGAGCAATTTCCATGTAGGATGGATCTGGAGCTTCCTTCAGCTGTTTCACAGGCATTCTTTGCTTTTTTTCAGCTCAATTTGCCCTCATTCTGTTTGAGATTTCACTGAACTTGGATGGAATTCACTTGGGAGGAAAAATATCATCATTTTCCTCTCTCAAACTAGTCACTAAAGCAATATTCTAAAGTCCGGCACAGTTTACCAAGGGACTGGGATAACTAAAGAGTCAAACTTATGATTCAATTTTCAGGCATATTTCCTCAACAGGATTCAGGTCGTTGTTGCATGTGGAAGTCATAAAATGATGCAAAGGACTATTTATTCTGTTTCTTTTTATATTTTATGTATATATAGTGTAGATTTAAGTAAATACAGCAACGTACAGAGGCTCTTGTAGGTGAGCACCACTATGTCATCTTTTCATCAAACCTGAATCATTATTTTAGTTACATTTAGAGGTTCCAGTCAGCATTTCAATCCCTCTGCTTCTTGTTTTGTGAAATCATATTTTAAATAGACTACTGCACTTATAATTTAGCTGTTTTCAACTGGGAAAGGGAATATTTCAGTGAGAGCAAAGTGATCTAGGCTTATTAAGAACAAGCAATTGAGTTTATGATGCCATGATAGGATGGGAATGTCAGAAATTTCAGATCCCAAGTCACCACCAAAGTCTGAGCAATTTTGATTAGATTTATGTAATCCTGAGAGATGGTCCATTAAAAACTCTTACTTACGAGGAGACCCTTTTCCTCAAGACTGTATCCGTGTGCCCAGAGTATACTCAGCCAAATTCAGACTTAACATAAGAAGATGCAACTTCTTCAGAAGTGTGAGGTCTAACTACAGTAGGAAAGCCAACACAACATGAACGATAGTGACAAAGTAGAGTGGTATATATGATAGACCCAGAGATCAAAATGAGTGAGATATGTCTAAATAGGCAGGAGACAGAAAGAAGCAATCTTAGTAAAAATAAAATTAAGGTCCCAAAACCATGACCTGATTGTCCTTTTTTTAAGTCTGTGTTTTCTTGGTCTTTCTCATTGTCAACCACTTTGCAGACAAGGAACACCAGAATGTCTCCTACTGGGGGAGGCCAGTGGTCCAGGTAGCCCTGTGTCTTGTTCCTAATATTGATCAGGAGCAAATATTTGTGAAAAGAACATGAGAGGGTGAGTACATGCTTACACTTCTCCCAGCACTTCCCCAACTTCTGTCAGTCTGTAGCTACAGATCAAGTCCACTGCTTTAGTCACATCTGTCAGGGTGTTAAAAGGTTTTCATTAATTTCTTTATTGGTTATGTGGTGGTGGGTTGTTTCATTTTTTTCTGGACCCGCATAGATGCTGGCTTCCACAGTGTCATTGGCAATGAATTTTGATATTTTAGTTATAGATTTTGCTTTAAAACATATAAATCTGATTTCTTTTCCTAGTTTTGATCTGCTGCATGATAGTACAGAAATTAAGAAGTATCAAATAAAACTGGGGAATAATGAATAACTAGTTCTCTAAACTCCTTTGCAATGGCATTCCATATTTCTGCATGATTCCATCCTATCTTTCCTTGATCCTTTTCCAAGTTTAGAAAACCTTAGTCAGTGTGGTGGTTTGACTTTAGGCCTTCCTGGGAGACAGATCACATGGTTTGATGTATCCAAGTGAAGTATTCCATCCTATTTTACATCAGCTTAGATATAAGAAGGGATAGATGGAAGTTTTGAGTCAGTCCTTTTCCGGCGGTGAAGGGCATCAGTCATGGACCTGCTGTCTCTTTGGGGAGGGCTGCATATCTCTCTCTGGGAAGCAGACCTTGTTTACTTGTTCTTTATTGTTTGTGTGCGTGCATATAGTAATATTAAGTTCCTTTTTCTTCTCTGTATATATATATATATGTATAAATTCAGTAGTATTAGAATCAGCTTTTCATCTAGTGTGGTGTTCCCCCCCACCCGCCTTTTTCTCCCTGCAGAAACCCATGGCAGTCTGTATGATCTTTCTTTGTATGGCTGCTGTATTTTTTCCTTGGATCATTTGGTGGTCTCTCTCTGTTACTTCTGTTGGTCTATCCTTTTAGAGGTGAGGTGCTTAGAAAGGCATGCAGTATTCAAGCTGTGAGAACACCATGGGTTTATAAAGCGGCATAATGATGTTTTTGCTCTTGTTTTTCATCCTTCATTAATGATTCTTGCCATTCTGTTTTCCTTGCTCACTGCTCCTGAGCCATGAACTGATGTTTTCAAAGAACTATCCATCATGACTCCAAGATCTTTCCTGAATAGTGAGAGGTAATTTAGAGTACATTAAAATATATATTTAGACTATGTTGCCCTCAAATGCTGTGCTTTAAATTTCACCTGACATCAATTGTTTGTGTCTTCATTTGATATTGTGAGATCTTTTGCTACTTCTTGTAATCAGTTTTCATTTTTAGTACCCTGAATAATTTTAAATCATGAAGAAACTCTGTCATTTATTCCTTTCCCAAACTTTAAATACATTCAGGATTCATATGGACCCACAGTTTAACTACCCTACATTATGAAAAAACACTATTTTTATTCTTTACATTCTATCTTTTACTAAATCATTTATCCCATAAAAGACTTTCCTTGTAGTTCCATATAGTTTAATTTTTTAAGACCCTTTGGTGAGAAATCTTGTCAAAACCTCATTGGAAATACAAGTATAGAAGATCAATTGAAATGGCTGTATCTCCATTTATATTCTCTTTCAGAGCCTGAACACCCTCACAAGACATGGGTTTGTGTCTTGGCTTCCCCATGTTATACTTATTTGTCTGTGTGCTCCTTCTTTATTTATTACAATTTTTATCAATTCCCTTGTTATAAATAGTCAGATTTGCTGATCTTAACTTTCCCTAGTTTTTCATTGATCCATTGAAGAAAAACACGGAATTACGTATGTCTCTACTGAAAGCTGTTTAAGTTTTAAGTTTTCCATGTGTAATTTCTTTTAGGACTGTTAATGGAATAATGCTAGTTACTCTTTCCTGATCTTAAACCTTGTTTTTTATGTTTTGGTTTGAGGCAGTTGCTCTGGCTTCTCTCCTGTAGAGAAACTATATGTCACCTCTCAGTTATTTTCTAACAATCACTGAATGCATTGATTTCACTTCTCTAATAAAGCATAATCCTTTTGACTAATTGTTGCTTCTAGACACCCTTCAGCAGACATGCAACTATTGATAGGCTATTTTGGAAAAAAAAAATCTTTGTTTTTTGTAAATCGATCTTTGAAATCTCTTCTGCCTATCCATATTATGATTTTTAGATTTGACCTCCTAACATGCCCTTTACCATTTTCTTCAGCTGAGTAGAGCTTCCTGTTCTTGATTTGCTGATTTTGCTGGAGCTTAAAAGTAGATTCCAATGTGATTTGTCATCCTCCTTTCCTTCCTTCATAAGAAAAAATGAAATGGTTAACAGTATTGACGTGTGAATTACCTCTGCAAGACACTCAAATCAGTCCTGTGCTGAGGGAGTTCACAACCCCCATCACTCTGGAGACCTGATGAAACATGAGTATAAGGAAGACACAGCAGTGTGGGCTTCAGTATGTTGCTAATCCGTTGCTGGCTGAAACCTGTACTGCTGTATGTTCACTGCTGGCACTGCTGGGCATGGGCAGATTAAAGTTCAGTAGCTTTGCAGTGCAGTCATTACTCAGGTGTTGCCTACAGCAGCACTTTTTGCCACCTCGGGTGTCTGAGACATGTCACCTTAGGTGGACACTAATTTCAAACCCAAACACGGTATTCATAGTCCACTTTGTGTACATGGTTTCTACCAAATATCTGCATTATGTTCTGAAATCACTATGCCATGAAAGCCAGCTCCAGGAAGGGACTTGTTACTAATGTGCCTTGGTTTGTTTGTGTTTTGGTGGTTTGTTTTTTTTTTTCTGTTAGTATGCCTCGTGCTGCTGCTGACATCAGCAAAGAAAATGCCTCTTCAAAAGGAGGTTCTGCATGCTGGCTCACCATCTTGGAAATATCAAGGGGGAAAGCTGCAGGTACACATTCTATAATTGTTCAGATGTCTTGTTCTTAATTTTGAGGTGGAGAGCCTTTATGAGTATCTTGGTCAGAGCAAAGGCAATGACAGGTGGGAGAAGATAAGCAAGGGAATGTTTCTATAGCAGAAGGTTTTGTTGGCAGGAAGCAGATTTGAGTTTGCACCTACAGGTGGTTTATGAAGAGAACAAATCCAAATGAAAATTCAAAAAACCATCTCCTCAAACCAGGCTTCATCAGGAAGATACTTAAGGATAGACCAAATATCAAACTTCTCTGATTGGGATACTTTCTCTGCATGTATTTAATGTTTTTTCATCTACTCTAAGAGCTAGCAACTGTTTTTTTAGATGGATAATTCTGCTGAATGTCGTAACATCTTTCTGATGAGGTACCCTGCTGCCTGCCAAGTCAGCAAACCTGAACCTTAGAGCATTTAAACTCCAGTTCCCTATCCTAAATACAGGGGCTGTATCTACATAGCTAAATTTACCTCAGCTTTAGAAAACACAGGAGTTGATAAGTTCATGAAGAAACATATATCGTGTTAGTCTAGCAAACTGAACTTTGTGAAAAAAACCTTTCTATGCAGACATCTAGTTTAAGAATCTTGCAACATTGAACAAGGTATTTAGGCAACAACATTGTTTTAAACTTTTAAAAAGCTAATGTCTGACTGAATTAAGACTTTTTGCTAATGGAAGCATGCATAACTGCCATGATGGTAATAAGGGCAGTATTTCAGTTTCCAAGATCATGTTCTGTGAAAATACTCAGTATTTAATGACTGTTAATTTGGAGTTTTCCAAAACTTTTTTGGAGTTTGTCCTGTACTTTCTGTCTGACTAATACCAATTGCTTTTAAAATGGTTAAACAGTCCTTACTAATGAGTTCCATAGTCTTGGTTTTGCATCTGCATTGATATCTTTCCATTTCATAGTAACAACACTTGTTAGGCTATGTATCAGGCTTTATCAGTTCTTCCCATTCACTTCAGTTTCACTTTTACATGTGAAAGACTATTAGGGTTGGAAGAACTCTCTAATAGCTTATTTCATCTCCTTTTAATTCTAATAAAGTAATTTCCCTACTGTGGACCATCTCTAATCCATGGATATCTCAGTCTGAGATATTGCCAGGATATTACTAATATGCATGATACCTTATTCCTAATGCTGTGTGTTGATGTCATTATTTCATTGTATATCTTCACAATTTTGATAACATAGTGATGACATTTTTCCTTTAGCACATCCGACACTTCTAGTCTAATCTTTGGACTGGAACACTGTTTTGTGTTTGCTGTTGACCTTGAAGGTAACTTTTAATTCCTTATCCTATTTGCACCTCCAAAATTTTGTCCACCTTTTTGCAAAATGCATTAATTTCTCATAGTTTCAAGATTTATAGGCCAAATGTTGACTATGGAGTAAGGGAAAGGGGATTATTTTTACTTTAAATATTATTTTCAAATATATTTTCTTTAAACTACACTTCTGCATGTCTCTTACATATTTATACACAGTAATCAAATGAGTTTTTGAAATGTAAAATATTTTCACTTAACTTTGAAATTATTTCCTTGTACATTAAGGTATCTGGAACAGCTACCACTTGTGTTTTACTCAGCCAGGGTCTTTCTCACATCTGAAAGGCAGAACTTTGATACTCTTCTTTTTCTACATCTAACATAACTCTTTGTCCGTGCAACAGTAGATCAGTAGAAGAATATAAATGTTGAGATCTGTGATGCAAATGTCAGAGAAAAATTTTCACTCAAAGCTAGAACAAAAGCTATAGGAGCTCTAGAAATTTTTCAGTAATTTGTATTAATAATCTGCTTTTGTAGGTAATTAAGACATTACCCTGTCAGTTTAATATGAAAATTCTTTAGCAATTTGCCTCTTGTCCCTTACCTATAAAAGACATAATACAAGCAATGATTTAATGACCTGTCTTAAGATGACAATGTTTTTAGTACTGTATCCTTTTCCACAAAGTTAACAGGAACTTTTATGAGATTGGAGTTCTCCACAATTAATTTAATCATAATAAAATAACTGTATGATTCCCCTTCAGAAAGAGAAAAAAAGACAGGCTATGCTTGCACTTTTTTTCTCTAATGGGAATACAGAGCAGGTTGGTTGCCCTTCTTTTTTCTAAAATAAGCCCAGATTTCTGTGTAATGCTGAATTCAAGGTTTGCTCAGAGCGTTCACTACAACAGAACAAGGATTGCATATTTCAGAAAGCTGTAAATCCTAGTAATGGACTGAAAAGTGTCCCAGGGGAATGAGGCATTGTCTGATGGTGCCTCTTCTCAGAGAGCAACTTCCTGTGTTTCTCCTCTGGTTGTAAACTGTGGAGTTAGTTAGTATGCTGTAGCTGTGCAGATTTTCATTTCTGATAAAACTTAGCCTGAGAGGTATTTGTTGTTGATTGTCAACAATCAGATGAATTATAGATGATGTTGGTAAACAAAATGCTGCCTTGATGAATGATGAGTTGGCTATACTATGACATGACTGCTAAGTCATTCAAAGCACTGATTAAACCCATTACAGTAAAATAATCACCATCCATTACCTTTAATGTCGTGAACTGACAACCTAGTTAAGGCAGCTGATGGTGTCAGCAAAATGATTTGTTGGTCTTCATGTCCAATGACAATAAATCACTTCGATAAATCAATGAACAGTAGCAATAAAACAATATATTTTCATTTTTCTTGACATTCAATTACAGAGTGTGTATACAGACTTATTCTTAAACATTCAGTGATATGGCAGGATTCAGCATCCACTAGCAACTAATATATACAGTTGTTGAGATCTTGTTTTGCCCAATCACATTTTACCCTTAGTTTTGTTTTCTGCTGCATCTGCTGTTGGTTGTGATACATGATTTATCTTTCAGATCCAGATTCATTCTCAGGTATAAAGGCAGAATTTTTATATTCTTTTCCACTTCATCTGAAAAAGTTGTTTTCTTCTAAATAGATTTCCATAGGTACAGAAATTTTTGCAAACCTTCAAAGATAATGATCACATTCCTTTTTTTTCCACTTTTCTAGTACCACCTCTGGGCTAATTAAGTCTATAATTTGGCTTTCAGGTTGAACAAAAACTGAACATAAGCATTTGAACAGCCAGAACTGAGCTAAGGCTCCTGTGCTGCTCAGGAATGAGCAGTCAATGACACTGACAGAACCCAATTCAACCAATAGCCATTGGGACTGTGCTGAACACCAGTCCTGTCAGACCAAAAAAAAACCAAACCAAACCAAACCAAAAAAAAAAACAAAAACAAAAAAAAAAAACAAAAAAAAAAACAAA
>VXAU01005002.1:369559-533860 GCA_013399695.1 Formicarius rufipectus | reverse complement strand
AAAAAAAAAAAAAAAAAAACAACCACCCTGGTTTGGGAGCATTGGAATTTATTTTAGAAGTATACATCTGTATCTACCTAGTTTATTCTCTTGTCATAGACATGTTCATGTATGGTTGTGTTTTTATCAAATTTTGGGCATGCATAGGTACCAAACCCTAGAAATCAACCATACATTCCTTAGAAATTATGAAAGGCAAGGCAGCTCCTGGATACTTGAAATTTTAATTTATTTTTTTTTATGTAAAGTCTTAGATTTTTTATTTAAAGATTGATAACCTCAAAATATTTTTTTGTTTGTTTTTGGCAAAAAAAAAGTTTGGAGTACTAAAACATTTTTCTTTGGATTCCTTCCTCAGCCCCTCCCATGTGCACACACTCTCCTAGACTCTTAAAATACCCTGAGAAATTCACAGGGCATAATTTATTAGAATAATTCATGTAACATAATATCCAGGTGGGGAAGAAGAAGACAGAGATGGAAAACCAGATGACTGTGGATTCTCTGTACTGCACACTCTTACCATTCATGTGCCCTGAATCTCTGCTTGGTTGGACTTGATTTGTTTGTGTCACACTTACACTGTAAGGACTTTGCTATCAGCAGGAACAGGTCTTTCCCACATATGTGCAAAAAGAAGAAGGATCTCTGGTGGTTTTTTCCCAGTGTAGTCCAAGAGGTTGAAAGGAAAAGTTCAGGCTGAGGAAGTGAGTAACATAACACATCTGCAATGACTAATGCTTACCCCTGAAGTGACTTCAGTGCATGGGGGCTTGCCTTCAAGGCTGTGTTAAATAAAGTAAGAAGTTCTAGATATATACATCAATTGTTGTATTGCTCATCTTTCTTTACTGATGAAAATTTGAAAATCATGTCCAGTGTTTTCTTCGGCACCACGAGGCTGGAGCAGTCACCAGCCAGTCACATGTGGTTGGATGGATTCCCAATGCCAGATCCTGTGCAGTACATCAAGTCTCCTCTAAAAATAACATTCATTTTCAGTTTACTCCTGGTAGTGACTTAACCTAGGATCTGTTTCCTTGAGCACTTGCCTGCTGGAGACAGAAGGACCATCATTGAGATGAAGCTTTTCCCATGTGGCTACATTGCATGGCATATGAAAGATTTTTTCATTTCTTTCTAAAAATGGATCTGTCAGTAGAGAATGATGGGTCTCACTGGATATATGGGCAGTTAGAACTCGGAAAGCTGAATGTCACTAAGGGATGGTAAAAATGAAATGTTTGACTATAAATTATTTTTTATGTCATATTTAGATTACAATATAGAAAATGCAAGTAGTCAATATGAGTTATGTAGCAGACACCAGAATGTGTCAAGAAATGATCCATTTTTTATGAAAATGCACTATGGTGGAGACTTGCAGTGACTTTGCAGGAGACATAAGTTGTTGATCCTTATTCCAAAAGTAATATCTGCAGCAAAGACTTCTGAAATTATGACTTTTAGAACATTGTGAGGTATTTGCTGTGTAAGAGTTTTTAAGATGTCATTTGAGATAACAGTCTTCAAGTTGGTTCTGCAAAACATCAGCAATTGCTCAGAAGGCAGTCAGTAAAACAGACTGCTGTCCTATATCGAATCATTTGCCTGTGAGATCTGTACAAGCACTTTTGGTTTGCAAAAGGAATGCATTGAGGTTTATGGAAAAAAAAAAAAGTTTTGAAGTTTATATTAAAAGCAAGGTATTATTTGTATTATCATCAGTGAGAATTGGATTCCATCTTGTAACAGTGATCCTTTTAGATGATTATATCTCACCCTCCAAACTCTGCGTGTGCCTGAATGGTCAACCTCATAGCCTTTTCCAGGAACTTCTTGGCACACTGGTGCCTTCCCTTGCAAAGCAGAGCCTATGCCTTTAATCACCAGGAGTACTTTCACCTACATATTTGCATCTTTGGGCCTTGTGTTGGCTGATTCATACTTTACCTTAGCGTATTGAGTCAACTTCAAGATGGTCAGAATGGGGCTGGGATCATGGTCGGGAGACTGAGCTTCCTTGTCCGCTGGCAGTGGACCTCTTGGGCATGGTGGATCAGTTGGTACCCCCTCCCTATGTCATGATGCTGTTGCCCCTGCTGTTGAAAAGAGAGGAGGGGAACAGACTCTCCACCAACCCTCTCTTCTGCTGACTAAAGCTAGGACCAAATCCTGTGGGAAAGGAGGCTCAGGTGTCCCTTCATCCCAGCCTTGGTACCTGAAACACAATGTCAGTAGCCTCTGGCAAGGCAGTTTATATTCAAGTCAGGGCTGAAATCAAAAGATTCTACAAGGGCTGAAATGAGCACCATGCTTTAGAGTCCTCACCAGACTGACAGTAGCAGTTTCCTCAGTTCTGTAGCAAAGTTAAGATGCAATTTAATTTTAATCTGAATCAGTCTGACCATCTCTAAGTTTGATTAGGTTGTATGGAATTTTAGTTGGTAGAGATACAGACTATTTATTAGGCTGTCTGCCCGTGGAGAATGAGAGCATCTATAAAGCATTTTTCAGGATATGCTGTTCCATACCTTGCTAAAACTGCAAAGGACAATAAAAAAATGGGTGATGCACAGTAATACTTTGAAATAATAATACTTGAAAATAACACTCAGCTGATAATTCTTCATAGGGTCCTAACTCTGTCTAAAGGGTTGTGTAATGCTTTTTTTAAAAAGTGAAGCAATTATTTTTTCTATCTTCAATAGCTGAATTATGAGATTCTTATACTACAGTAGTATTTACTATACCTTTGTAAAACATTCAGCACTGGGTACTGGCAGCATCTGAGAACATATGCCTGAAATGATTGCTTGAATGAGACAGAGGCAGGTTGTTCCGAAATATGCTCTCCTACTTACATTTAAAAATTTCTAGTAATCCCAGTTCAATAGTACTGTTATCACTGCCTTGAAATTAACAAGAATATGACACAAAATATTGATTTAAAATGTGTATTTTCACTTGGGTACTAACATTTTATATAAAGATTTCTATAAAATTACTTTCATTCAATATATATGAGGAGACCCTACATGATAGTCTGTGGTCCTCCTTGTCTCAGAATAAGATGAATGCATTAACCTTTTCCAAATGTCATCCATAAAATCTATGCGATGAAATAGTTAAGCACATAAGCTCCAAACCAATCAATATTTATTTCTTGGTAAAGCTGGCTCTGCAGCATATCTTTGCCATCTCTATAACCATTTATATAACAGCCTTAACAATTGTGACTGTTTCCTTTCAAAGCTGATGCAGAATTTCTGAAGGTGTCCTAATTTCATAGTAGCATAAATATTGGAAGTTGACCCCAAAGTTTCTTTCCCAAAGTCCATCTGGGTTTTCTCATGGTGGCAGGAAATGAAAAATTAAAGACTGAGATCACACAGATCCTGCAAAACTCTTGAAAGATATAACGAACCCTGATGATCCCTGAAACATATCATTGAATATTGCCACATGTGGCGTAGAAAAAACTGGGCAGATTTGGTTCGTTATGGCAAGTACAATTTCAAGACATGCTCTAAAACGGGGGGGGACAAAGAAATGCAAACACCATCAGAGGATGGACAGAGGATTAAACAAAGATTTAAATGGCAGTGGAGAGAATCTGAAATTTAACTAATACTACTTTTTTGATAATTTTATCTCTCCACAAGCTACTATCACCATCAGAGCAGCAGTGTGTGGGGTGTCTTGTGTCACAGCTGGCAGTCAGCAGCGCCTCGGGGCTTGGGCCAGCAGGGGCATTGGGTACTGAAGTATCCTCTGCTCCTGCAAGGACTTGAATCTCCATGGACTAGGACAAAGACCAGTATAAGAGCAGAGAGGGGAGAGAAGTATAAGCACATCCACTTTTATAACTCTCACAGTGCCTTTGTCTTTGACACTTGACCTGGAGCACACACAGCACACTGCTAAATAACATCTTGTCATAAGGACCAAAGCCACGATTGCACCATGACAAGGTTAATGAGGCAATTTTATTTCACACTTACCAAGTAAGTAACAGTAAGTAACTGCATGGCAAAGATGGTCTTCCAATAAGAGAAAGAGATTTTTTAAATTGTCTATTTTTTTAAAAAAAGCTTGCCACTGAAACCACAAGTGTATCATACTGGAGTCATACAATTTAAAAAAATAAAAAAAAAAAGGCAAAACAACTAAACCCCCCTAAATATTACAATAAAAAGCCCCATCTTTCTTTTTTCTTCTTTGTCACCTCAGCATAGGATGTTCAAATCTGATTTGCTTGTTTGTTTGGTACAGGTGGTGACAGCAGGATGCAAACATCTACTAAGAGCGTTCTTCCCCTGACTTGATGGGAAAAAAAAGTAAAACTTGCATTTCATTACTAAATTTGCTGTTTCAATTAAAATGCAAAAGTTGTTCACTTTATTACCTTGTAAGTCTCCCCCACGTGTCGATAAACTCAATTTATGCCTTCATTTCTCCCATAAGAAGAATGTATTCAAGCTTGACAATTTGGTATGTAATGAGACTATACTTGTATTTCAGTTTTGAATAGGATCATTGCAAAAACCAAATTTTGTCAAGATTCAGAGCAAATTCATGATCAAGTGAAAATATAGGGTTAAGCAAATATGTGTATATATGCACCCTGTCTTACAGAATGTCCTCCAGAATAGCTTTTAGATTAGATCTCTATTGGAATATCTATATTAATGAAGCTTAAGAGCACATTTACCTTTCTCACAGCTGTAGCCAATTGGTTACCCATAGTCTCTGTGAATTAAATTACATTCTTATTATTTGCACTAATTCTGGCAGCAAGACATGACTTATTTTAAAGGCAGAAGAGGGGGAAAGAAGAAGACAGCTTCAGAGTATAAGGTGAGAGCGGTCTTTGAAAAACATCCTCTGGGAAATCCAGCTGTATCTGTGTAAGATGCTCCTGGCATGGGCTGATTCTGAGTAGCTGCATGCTTGGTCAATGTGGCTTAGGCATCTTAGGCTTGAATTTCTTGCACCTCTTGATCTTTGTTGTTGTTGGGAATTTCATCAGTAAGTCAACAAACCAGTGCTGCTGTGGCATGGACACATGTCCCACTGAGCCATCCTTGTTTCTGGTTGGTCATTTTGGTAGGAAGGACACTTCTGTGAAATCTTCAGCCAGTGAGGTTTATTTAGCAGAGCTGGCATCTTGTCATAGCTCTGGCTCAGTTCTCAGGAATATGTTTTCTGTGCCAGAGCCTAAGGAACAGCTGTTACAAGTGTGTTGTGCCACGAGGCTCTGCCTACAACCTGTGGTTACAGGAAACATTTTGCTGACTTTAAATAAATTGATGAAAGAAACAGACTGACAACTATCTTGTTGTCCCAGGAAGGGATCTGGTTTCCCTTGTCTGAAAAAAGTTGTGATGAGTAGAAGGTTCTGTCAATATAAAGAAGTCCATCAACAATTTCTCTATTTTCACATTAACCACAAAAAAAACCCATGTTGGGTTTTTTTCCCGTCATGTGATTTTCCCACTGGTTTTTGCTAAATACTCATTACAGTATTTGTATTATTAAGTCATACCCTGCACAACCTTGTCCAGCTGGAAGATTTACAAATATTATAAAACACAACGGTTCTCAAGCCAAATGTTTGTTTATACAGGGAGCCACAATATCTGTCTAAATTCGCACAGGTTATGTTTTCTTTTTCCTGGTGGCTGTTCTGTCATACCACTCCAACAGCATGAAGTAGCAAACAGTTGTAGCAAATGGCCCACAGATCAGGCACAGGTCCTCTTCTTACACATTTTCTTCCTGCCCCAGCTTGTGTTACAGGCGTGGCTGCAGTGCCACGTTTGTGTCATTCGGTGGCAGAGAGGACAAGGTGAGGTCTTCCCCTGGTGCTCTGACCCACGTGGGCTCCCAGGATTTCTCGACAGCCTGACATTATTGCTTTTCTGTTTGTATGTTACACTTGAGAGGCGGCGGGCGTTGGCCGAGTGGCGTAGGCCCCCGCCTGTGGAGCCCGCTCCTCCTCTGAGGACGCTGGTTCGAATCCTGGAGGAACTCGCTGTCGCCGTCCAAGCGTGCTCGGCCATGGCAAGATGAACCTCAGGAGTAAAGGGGGTGGGGCCAGTTCTGCGCACCCTGGGCCTCACCTAAAAAATCCATTGCACAGGCGTATCCCAAGATCTTCGTTCGCGAAGTCCAGCCAACAACAACAACGCATTTTCTTCCAAGCTACCTGACGAGTATTTGCAAACACTCAAGGACAGTCAGGCTAGATTTAAGAAAACTAGTTGTGTCCAGACTCTGACATGCTGTGTTTGAAGGCTGGCAAAAGCAATACCCATGTGGCCCAGACACTCAGCAGGTGTGTTTGATGATCAAAACTTTTAGTTTTTTGTTTCTTTTTTTTGTTTTTATTTAATGATTATGAACTTCATTAACACAAAGAGAAGTTGATTGTAGGCTTTTCACTTCATCTGACCTCTTTCTGTATTAAGAGAAATTCTAAGATAAGTAATTAAATGCATTCATGGCAGGAAAGAAGCACAGTGGTTGAGGAAAGTCAAAGAGTTTGATTTCTTGTTTTGTGTTGTTTTAATGAGTAGCATGGATTATTCATTACATGTTTTGCTCTGATGGTTAATGAGACTTATCGAGCTCCAAGGAACATCATAGGAATAAATTGATTTGTCGATGGCATCCTTAGTTCTCATGAACCAGGAGAAGTCCATAGGTCTCCATGTGGAACACCTCCCCAGGAAATAGAATTTAATCTTTTTCATATGTATTTGTTCCATATTGATGTGTCATATATATTTGAATTCCACATTGTGCTAATGCTCAGTTATTGAGGGTTGCTGTGTTCAGCTAGGAAGGATAGCTCTTGGGAGCTGAATTTTAAAGATGTTTTTGTTGCAACTTCTAGGAATAAGTTACTGCATGATAATGAGAAAGGCAGGTTACACCATGAGGAGGAGTTCAGTCAGTGCAGAGCGAAGCAGGTTTCTGTAAGCCTCTAGCTTCACATTGTTCTCTGAAATCTCCCCCAGTGTCATACCCAGGCAGCACTGCTTCATTGTGATGATGTAATGATTTAAAACAGGTGTCTGTGAATTAGTAACCTAGTTAAAACCAATCTGTAGTGTGCAAACATAAAAAGCAAGGTAAAGCCAAAGTAAAATGGATTTAATTCAAACACATACTCTCAAAGTGAACTCTTAGATATTCTGATTGAAGATGTTTATCTATCTATGTTGAAAGACATGTGAGAGTTTAGGAACTACCCCAGTAGTGACAACAAATGGGCTGAATCCTGCTTCAGAAAATGCAAAGGTGCTGGAGCAAACAGGTAGAATTATTTATGCTTGTACTTACTAGACTGTGGATACACATACTGCCTTTGCCATTACTTTTAGGATTTGCAGTTTCTTTAATCTGAGTAAATCAGTGGAGTACTTTCACTGTGGTACTTCTATGCCTCCTCACTAGGTCCTGCTTGCATTTGAAATGTAATGAATTGTCCCCTTAAATAACCATTCTGTGAAAGGCCTGTAGTCTTGACTGTTTCTGATGTGTGCAGTTCCTGTAGGTCTTAGTTGACTGAGAGAGAAACCGGAAAATAAATAAATAAAATTTAAAAAAGAAAAATCCTCAATTATAGGGTGTGAGGCCGTCAAAAAGCCAATGAATCCTAGAAGAATTTTTTTATGTATTGTCAATAAATATACCAATAAAATTTTAAATCTCTGGAATCCTACTTAGATTGCATCCTCTTCCATAATAAAAGGGATTTATTATTGGTGTAAGATACACTGCAAAATGATGCTGCCTTCATACAAGATGGATGTGCAGTATCAGCAGTGAGCACTCCCACACTATTTAGGTGTCACATTGTTTGTGAAGAAATCTGTTTGTAAAGGTGCCACAACTGTAGGAAGTCAGCCTGGAAATGGCTCTGCTGCCTCTCCCAGTTTCTTCAGGAAACTCCTACAGCAAACTGTTGCAACACTCTCCTTACTATGCTCCTGTGGGGTTTTTTTCCCCATAGGAATCTTTGCAAATTTGGTGCCAGCTTTTCCCTGCCTTTTCCTAATTGTTGATATGAACTTTACTGGTTCTTATCCTGCATTATGGACACAGTACTTTTTGGCACACCTTTGCATCCCAATATCCCTTAATCCTGTGATGGCAGCAGGTACTTCTGCACAGCAAGTGGGTAGGAGCACTGCCTTGTCCTTCAGCAGTGTCTTTTTGGTCCTCTAGATTGATCACATCCTTTCATAGTAATTCTGTATCCAAGTTTGAGCTCTTCCATGTTTTCTTGCCACTAGTGACATTCACCTAAATATTTAGGGAGACTACACTTCGAAAGCTTCCACTGCTTCCCAAAGTCCATAACTGCCTCATATAGATCAGTCCTATTGTAGTTTACCTTTTGCCTTTGTTCCTAGAAGGTGATGGGATCAGCCCTGATGTTTGCACAGTATCCCCAGTCATTGACACCTCTGTACCAAGCTGCTTGCTTTATACCATACTTCTGTAAACTAGTGTAAACTCTAAACACAATCAGATTTCATTTTGTGCAGCCTTTAGCCACAGCCTGCTGCTGCCAGCTGGCCTCAGAAGACTTATTTTCTATCACCTGCAGTTGGTCACACTTGCCCAATCTAAGATTGCTGCTTATCATTGTTGTTTTAACATTATTGCATCTGGCACCACAAGCCAGCTGGAATGAAAACATTCATGTAATAGTACAGCTGCAAATACGGCAGCCACGTGACAGGTGACTGGCTTTGGCTGTGCACTCCAAGAGTCCTTGCTTTTACTGGAATTATACTGCAGATATCAGCCTCTGAACTAAAGCCCTCCTCATCCATTGGGCTGTGTATGCACTGCTCACCCCTTTCTTCCTGAAATAGCTGCGGCACTGGGGACTACAGATGGCTCTACTTGTCATTCTCCTTGCACCTCTTCCTTTCTCACTCTTCATGGTTGTCTTTAGTTTAAACCTCTTTCCGGGTGGGGGGGAAGGGGAGGGGAAGAGAGTTTGATTTTTTGTTTTTCTCTGTTTGTTTCGGGGGGGTTGTGTTCTTTGGGGTTTGGGGGTTTTTTGTTTGTTGGTTTCATTTTATTTTGCTTTGGATTTTATTTTCTGGTTGGTTGATTGGTTGGTTTGGTTTTGAGTTGGTTTGGGTTTAGGTTGGTTTTGGTTTGGCGGTTTTGTTTGTTTGTTTGGCTGGTTGTTTTTGTTCCTAAACTGTGATTTTGCTGGTTTTTCTATTTACCTGAAGGGCCCAAGTGGGTTGGTAGTGTTTGGAGGTACCTCTCTGGAGAGAAAGCATTGCTCTCTCTGCAAAATCTCTCGCAGCTGTGATCCTAGGCTGGTAGGGAGCCATCTCCAAAAACACAGATAAATGAGAAAGTTTTCGCTTCTAAATGAAAATGCTTGCTACATGTTTTCATAAGTACATAGTTGATCTCTTTTGGCATAATTTATTTGGGATCCTGTTTATGCAATAATTCCATAGGACTTCTAGTGTTTCAGTTATTGTTCTTGGCAATGGTGTTATCCTACTTTTCCTTTTTTCTTCCCAGTGTGATGGATGATACCCCCCTACTCTCTGACTACCAGTTCTTATTCTTTCAGCAGCTGTCACTAGTTCTATGTACAGACTTGGGTATCCTCCAATTTATGTTTGTGCCAGATTCGTTTTTAGAAATTCAGCATGGCCAATGACCTGAGCCACTCTGTGCTAATCACCTTCTCTGCCTTGCTGTGTATCTCACTAGACTGCCTTCACCACGTTTCACATACCACACATTAGCTCAGAAAACCAGAGGGTTTCACCCTGGTAAATCTAAGCTGCTTTGTATTTAGCAGCTTACTTCAGAAATGCTGCATAATGTAGCATAGACTCCTCCTACAATATATAGGTGGATATCGTGGTTCTTCCCACAGATTTTTCCTCCTTTTTGCATTTTATGCAATTCTGGTCTGAACAGGGGGGATATCTCTAGGGCAGAGACAGTAGTTTAAGCTGTTTTCCACAAGTGTTTAATACTTTTACAAACACCATCCTTACTCTTTCTAGGAAAGGCAGTTTGTTATTCACCCAGACAACAGTATGCCAGACAGTCTGTCTTCTGGAGTTGTATGTGTATCATTTTTCTGTTCTGGGAAAAAAGTCCTCTTTTTTTACCTACTGAAAAAACTCCACCTTTTTAAGAGGAATATGATTTTAAAATCTATTAGGTGATGAGAGGGAGTTGGGATGCTGGACTGGGATGTAGGATACCTGGATTCAGTCCCCAGAGCTGCTGCAGAACTTCAGTGACCTAGTCCAAGACATGTTTACCCACCACTTATTAGATCTCCTCTGTAAGGTGATTTCTATACCTCATTATCTGTCTTACCTATTGTAAGTGGTTTGGATTAGATGGTAGTGTTCTTTGGGTACTGGAGTAGCGAAGTCTCAATACTGGTCCCTCCAGCTTTGTGTAAAATGTGCTCAGATTAATAAAATCCAACCCAGACTGAGGAGGGAACATATTTCTCACCTGGAGTTGGAGTTTGGTAGAACTCAGGAGACTGAGCTTGCTTCACAGAGAAATATTCTGTACCTACAGGTTGTGAAAAAATGATGGCTGCTTGTTTGACCTTGTTTATTTTTGCACATCAGTAGAGCCATCCTCAGCTTCAAAGGTAAATGCTGAAAGTTTAAAACTGTATTTTAAAAATGCACTTTTGATATACCAGAGAATATAGCAAAGCTTGAAAAATCCACAAGGCCAAAAACGTTTGAACTTCTAAGCCACAAATTTCAAGGGTGCAGTTAAGACACAACTTTGATATTTATGTCATTTATATGATGTCATATTCACTCATCTCAGGGCTTCAATAAATGAGTGCCTGTTACAATCTGCTTAAATATTGTAGAAGGAACTTCAGATTTGAATATTCCCTCAAGCAAAATTAAAACTCACACAAGTTATCTGTTAATACCAAAAACTGAATTTTATTAATTGCAAAGAGATGCAAAGAGAAAGAGGAAAAACTAAGAAAAGTTGGAAAATGCTAAGATTACTTTTAGAAGCGGAGAAAAGAGACCACCAAAACTGCTTTCCACTGAACTGGATGGTGTGGAGGGGAGAAGCTGGTTTTGCCCTTTTTTTTTTTTTTCTCTGTCTCTACCACTTTTCCCGATGTTACCTCTTTGGCAGCAGGAGGTCTTAACATCAAGAATGCAGGCAGGATGTGTAATTTCATTGCTCACACTCATGCCAAGCAGCACTCCAGGCCGTGCAGCTGCATCTCCCTGGCCCTCAGAAAAGATGATAAGGTTCGGGGGATAAGAGGAACATGCAATGAAGTGGATCTCATTTCTCTCCAGGCTGACAGAGCCTCAGTCTCCCATGACAGGCAGGCAGCAACTGGTGGTGGAGAAAAGGTGAGGGGAGGTATGAGATACATTCTCAGCTGGGACAACCAGCTTTCTCTCCCTTTCCTCTTCCCTGATTTTCCCAAAATTTGTCTGCAGTTTCAAGGAGACTGTGCGTGGTCTCTTGGCCTGTAGCCCTGTTCAGTTGTTCGAAGAGACACGATAACCATAAACAATAGCAGGATTTTCTGACAGGAAAAGTCCAGGCTGAAGTTCTGGGGAGAACTTCTGTCAGGAAAAGTCCAGTGGGAAGTTCTGATGAGAGCTTCTGGCGAAAAGCTGGCAGGGAATTTATTGGTAGGAAGTTTGTGACAAGTAGAAAAACAAGTGAGAAGGATCATTCATTATTTTGGGTTATCTGTGTGTCACAGTGCCATAGAGTCAAAAAAATGTGTTTTGTGGTAATCCTGCAAATTAACAGCACTTTTCTCTCCATTTTAGAACATGCAAGTTAAGGTACATGAGCATATGGAGGTTATACAGAAAGTCTGTGATAGATTTATTATTCTGCACCTGACCCAGAAACCTTAGCCAAACAGGAGGGAAAGTGCGAAACAAAAGCACAATATGATGCCATGAGAACTGTGAATAGAAACCAAATACTTAAAAATTTCTTTGTTTTTCGGGTTTTTTTGTTTTTTTTTTTTTTTTTTTTTTTAATCTGAGTGAGGAAATTAGTTACACTGCATGCATATTTTTTTTAATTGTGATTGTCGCATTTATGTATACCTTAAATGAGACATTTAAAAGAGGATCAACCAAAATAGCAGAGTTGTTGACTTTTTTACTAAACTTGTGTATATTTTCTATTCAGTTGTCTGTGTTCAGCTGTTTGCATCTTTTCTTTGATTGCCTAATGAATTCTCATATCTTAATCAACCTTTTTTTTCTGGGTTGTTTTTCTTTTTTTTGTTTGTACTACTAAAAAACTTTTGATACTGCTATCACAGAATATAACAATATATAAATATAACAAATTATAAATTGTGCCAAAGTAGCACAAAATGTGAGACCTGATCTGACAAAAGAGGGGGAGTGGGTGTAGCCATATGTAGAGAGCTGCTTGGGATTAATCATCTTCAACAATCCAAATCATTATTCCTCACTGTGGATAATCAAGGCAGCGGGGGGGTGGAATTAAATATGTGGTTTTATTTAACAGAAATGTTTTGAAGATGTATGGAATTCTTTGTGAATAATTCATACTCTTTAAGATCAGAAGCGCTGAAACAAAAAAAAAGGTGGGCACTTTTGCTGGGATGTGCCAGTTTAGAAACAAAGCAGCACTCTTGCCACATGTAGATGCAGCTGAAACAGGATGGCTGTAACATCAGGGAAAAAAATCTTTACTCAAAAGTCTGCAGTAATATAGATGATCTCTTCTTCAGAAAGTAAATTATTCATTTTGTCCTTGATCAATTCCAGTTAACATGTATTTGTGGCTCACAACTGTTTCTCTAAAACATAAAAGTGACTCACAGGGGGAAAAAAAGTCACGCTTGGGGAAAAGAGCGTCAAGTGAAACCTGCCACAACATAGCCTTCTCCATCTTATGCCCCTACCAGGCATCTCTGATTAAATAACCTTTTCAATGACTTTGGCACTAACAAGTTATTTAAATTTTCCTTGCCTCTCCCAGCACGTTGTTCTACTTACTTTTCTACAAGATTAGACACAAAATTGAAATGAAAAAGAAAAGGAAATACTGGAATGTGCTTTTGATTTGGGGTTGTTGAACAGCAGCAGGCATACTGTGGGCTGTGGGGTGAAGCCTGTGAAGGACAGGTCTGTCACCTCATTTAAACTTTCATATGGTCCCTTCTGTAAGCCTGCATCAGCAGAGTAATGTAGGTGTTAATTAATTAATATTTTCTATGTCTACACATAGAGTCCCTGGTTTTCCAGTTCAAAGTGAAGTAATGGCAATCTGCTAGTGCTTAAAAATTGTTGCTTCTTGTTTGTAGAAAACTATGACTTTGTGACACATGCAAATTTTCCCCCATCTGCTCCCTGCAGGGTATGCTGAGCAGCTGAGTCACTTCTGGGGAGCCCCTGTCAACAGACAGTCCTGGTCTTCCATTTGTCATGTTCTAGCAATGTGTTCTGTCCTCCCCTTTACAGGGAATGCATGAAGCAAATTGTTCTCCAAGATTCACATTTATGTCTGTTTTTCTCAATGCTTTAATGACTTCTTGATGATCTGTAGATCCATTTTATCTAACATTTTAAACTTCTCCGAAAACTGAATGCAAACTGTTTGTGTTCAGCATTCAGAAGCTGAAACACTTCTGCAAACGTTGTTACATATAAGCAGAATCCTTCTTAGCACACGTGTGCTGGCTATTAGCATATCTCCTCTTATTCTCAGCAATGAACACCTTTGAATGCTCAGGACAAGACACCTTTGGCTACATACACATGGGTTAAGTAGAAGCACAGTGTGCCCAGTTATACCCTAAGGCCAAGACATTTTCACTACCTAGGTTACGAAACTATGCTTGTCTGGAGAATTCAAACAGAACAGAAATGCACCAGTCTTTTAAAATACTGTTTTAGCACCCCTTTGCTACTTTTTCCAAACATAGATAAATAAAACTATAGTTTGGTGGGAAGGTTGATCCAAATCAAACTGTCTGAACACTAAGCCATTTTTGGAACTGCCGCAGTGTGCCCTGCACCACTTCTTTTCCATTTTACATGCATGCAGAGAAGGTCAATCTGTGAATTAGCAGACACCTTTGATGGTGCCAAAGACAACAACCTGCTTCAATACATTATCAAATAATAGACTATAAATTATGTAAGCACTGAAATGCCAAGCAGCAAACAGCATTTTCACTACTAAACAGAATCAACGAAACTGCTAACCCAATGATGTAATTTTTTTGAGGAGTCTGAACATTAACTCTTTGTCACCATCCTTCCTTTTCCTTTTGCCTCTCTCAAATGCAGTCTTGTTTTTTTTCTTTTGATTATGTTCTCATAATATATGATTCTCCATCAAGCCCTGTCTCCAATATGCAGACATTGTGTTTCAGTTCATGTTCAGATCAACTGTATAAGCTGGCAGATTTCTAAGGCAGCTCTGAAGGGGCACCACATGGGAATAAAATGTTGAGTGCACAAAGCTAGGGAGTAAAATGCCTGAAAATGGAGATGGAAACATGGAGCTCTGATCCTTTGTGTGCTGCTTAACTCCACACTTTCCATAAGCAGATGATGGAGAAGTGACAATGGCCATGCATGCATCAGTGTTGTACCTCCTGAGACAGATTCTGCAGCCTCTGGGAGATAGGAACTGCAGCTGGCCAGGGCTTTGGGCATCTGTGGGAGTGAGAAAGTCTCAAAGGAGATGGAAACAAACAAACAAAAAACCAAACAAGCAAAACCAAAAATCAAACAAATGTGCAAATGGCAGATTTTATTAGAAATTAAACTATGATTTATATGATTTTTTTTTTCTTGAATAGAAAAAGATCAGTGTAAATAGGATAGATGGAAAAGTATTGGCCACCCTGGTTTCAGGGAACAAAACCACTTCATTAGTAAGAGCTTGATGTATCCAAGTCAAAGGAGTCTTCTAGAAATTGAAACATTCTTGGAAAGGGAAGTATTTTATATTCAAACTTGTTTCTACAGATTTTCCCAGAGGCTGTGGACAGACAGTGTTCTGCTAATACAGTTGTTAGACACACAAGGTCAAGGAGTGCCACATATGCAAATATCATCATCATACAAAATTACTCATAGACTCAATGAGCTAAGTAAAAATTAGGCTAATGCAAAACAAAACAAAAAGCCAAGGTAAATATTAAAGAACAGACAGTCCATAGTCTAGCATGGTACTTGTTCCCTATTTAAGTTCAGCAAAAGGCACAGTCACTTGGTATACAGCAGGACTCATAGACAGTTGCAGAGCTCTACAGGGAAATGTCGTAGTTCATATACTCTTTCAATATAGACTGCTATCAGTGCCTTATTTTGGGAAGCCACTAAAATTCAGTGAATCATTATCAAAGGGTGAAAAGCATAAAGTTAAAGTCAAGTATCAAATCAAGGCATTTGCCTCTGAACATTTTATTTGCTAAGCCTTTTGCTTTCAGACAACTCCGCAATTCCTAAAAACATCTCTCACCTTTTCATGACCACATATAGCTTTATGGACAAAAAAAAAGGGAAAAAAAAAAAAAGAAAAAAGAACAAAATTTAATTTCTGCATTCTATCTCAATATTTCACTGAACACTGGAATTTTATTAAGGCCTCCAAAGCAAAAACAATTTGAAAATTAATTTCTCTACCACTCTGAAAATAGAAATCACCAAAAGAACATGCCATGTCCTATGGCACTGTATTTCTGTGATAGAACCTAGCACAAGGAATATATAGAATTATATTCATAGCTGAATTTTGCTCTGATGTTTTCTATAGTTGTGATAATTTGCTAATAATATCTGCTTAAGGAAGGGCTGTAGTTATTCTACATCTTAGTTCAGGTGATCTTCCTTCTTCTGCAAGCAAACTTGAAGTAAATGATCAGAGAAACATCCCTTTCCCTTTGTTTACTCCATGCACCAAGAGACCAGACATATTGTGCTTTTAGGTGCTCAAAAGTTAATTAGCTGAACAGAGGAGAAGGAAAAAGAAGATGCTTTGATTTCTTCAGAACAGGCCAAGCTGTCCCTTGGCAGTGGAAGTCCTAACCAAGGAATATTCTCAAGCAAGTATTCAAGTTTAAGCATGAGTTGTGATTTTGGTATGTATGAAACAATTCAAATTCATAAAATTAGACGTGTACTTGGCAAGTAATGATTTCAACTCTTAGTAATGAGCCACTGTCCTTCCATGAATCTGAAGGCAGTAAGGATAAATTACTCAAGAGCTCATTGCTAGAAAGTGTCTCCCATTTCTAGGATTATCAGTGCCAGTACATTTCAGTGCCATGACTTCTATACAAGACAGTGAGTATATTTAAGAGAAAACTGGAGATTAACATAAATAAAAACATTTCCATTAGCATAATATGGAAGCTCTTCAGCTACTATAGAAAGCTAATTCTCTTAAAGTCAGGACTGACCATTTCAGGGTCTCACATACCTAAAGCTGGCAACAATGTTCACACCAAGGATTGGCTATTCTGTTTCCAGAAGTAGTCATAGATGGGTACCTAAAACATCTGAAACCTATGTAATACCTTCCCCTAATATTCTCTCAGTCTCCAACTTCATACAGCTCTGGGGATTTACTAAGTCTCTTGTGGCTTGTTCATTTAGCAACTCTAAATCATCTCTCAGTTCATATCAAGTTTTTCTTTGAATCAGTGTCCACTCTTGCACCCACAATATCCTTTAAGAAGGAATTACACAGATCTGATATCTATTGTGCTGAAAAACAGCTCTCCTGACTTCATTTGATGACTTGACATTCTTGGAATGAAAGAGATAGTGAAAAAGTTGATTCCAATCCATCACTTCATGCCACTCCTTATTTTATAGACTTGTACCAGATTCTAAAGCAGCTCTTCTTTTCAACATCTTCCCTTTGACCCCTGGGTCCTTGCTGTTTATTTTTCCCCCCAGGTCAGACCTGTCCCTTTCCCCCTAAGCTATTTGACTTTAATGAAGAATTTTTGTCAAAAGCCTTTTGCAAATACAAATAGGCTGTATCAATTTTTCTGCAAGGATCTGTAAGGCAGGATTTCCTTTAGAAGTTTCTCACAACTCTGGTATTTTTCCTTGCTCTGTAGCTGCATACTTTATTACAGTTTCTGCTAATTTTCCCAGTGTTGTCATTATTACAGGCTTGTGATTCCCCAGATTTCCCTGGAACCTTTTTTTAAGGATCAGTATTACACCCATTCTTTAGATTAGAGGACATTTTAAGTAGTTAATATGCTTAGATATTACCACCAGTAACTCAATTACTTGATTTGAGTTCTCTTATACCTCCTAGGTAATCGCCATTTGGTTTTTGCAATATGTTACTGCTTATCTGGAGCTTAGGTTAACCAGTGTAATTGTCTTATCAGCCCTTTCTGGCTCTCTGATTCCTCTCAGCACAGAGCAGTCTCTGTCACCAGCTTCCTAAGGGATATCCTTACCAATAGAGGATCCATGGATATGTGCCCCTCTTCCTGTTTTAATTATGTTTCTGCAGGTAATCATCTTCTACAAGTCCCTCCCCATCTTCTTACTGGGAAGATACACCAAAAAATAGATGGGGAAAAGAGTTGGATGCTGGACCTTTCCCTGCATCCAGCCTGCTCCTGCCCCAAGCTGTGCCATAGACACTTCCCTTTGAAGGTGGCATCTGGCTTCAGAATGATGTTGAGCTGAGAAGTCGAGTACAGTTGGGATTGTGGGATGTGTTGTTAAGGTTTTTGCAGAATGGGGTGGAATCAGACTTTTGTATCTGAGAAATGCTTGATTTTTCTTTAATGAATCTGGAACTCTAATCTCACCATGGGATCTGAAGAATAAGCAGGATCAAATAGTATTTATTCCTCTGCTTCAGCCTGCTGTCAGAAATATGCCACATTATGCTCTCACAGATCAGTTGAAGACAAAGAAGAAAAGGGATGAAACAGAAGCTATTTACAGATGCTCAACTTTGTTGTTTTTACTTTCATACATGGCAGAAATGCCACCTTCTCCTACACACATTGGAGAATGGTCCCTACAACAGCTGTGGTCTGTCACAAAATCCAGTTTGTGGTAGGATGTGAAGTGTGAATATTGGCCACGATCAGTCTTGGGAACCTTTTCCTGCTGCTGCTGGCATGCTTTCTGCCCAAAAGTTGAATGACTTTCTGGTGCACTGTCAGTTGATACTAGCTTTAGATTTGACCCAATATCCTATCTGAAGGGTGTATTTGGTCTGTGTATCTGTTTCTCCCCAAACTTCATAAACTTGTGTAGTGGCTCATGTACCTTTACTGTTATTCATCATTTTTATTTAAGGCATAGGTGTGCATACTGTTATGCCAGTACTCAGTACTGCAAGGTTGCATAACAACACGCAGAGAATAAAGATGTTGACTTTTTTTTTTTTTTTCCCCAAGAGAATCTTTGTAAGTCGTTTTATTCCTCATTCAAAATTCAATCCTTTTCCCACAGTTCAGTGTCACTGCTAGCATTTGGTAAAATCACTCCCATAATGAATTTGAATTGAGATCTATTAGGGCGACCAGTGTCTCAGTGGCTCAACTGTAACTACTCCCTGAATCAGTTCATAGGTAATAAGAGAGGTAAGAATAGCTTGTCATCTTGTGTGCTGCACTACCCGAGGTTCCTGCAGGCAATCATTATTACCTGCTACCTCATACACTGTTTGGCCAGATAATGTCTTGCAATTAGGCCTTAAGAGAAAGGACGGAAAGCTGTCCATAAAAACTGATTATATTGGAGCCCAGCAGCTCATCCCTACCACCATTCTCTGAGATTTATTGCCTTTTTGATGTCTCACTGCTGTTCAGATCCAGAGGCAAGCTGTTTATCCAGACTGCTACAGTCCAAATCTTCAGCAGTGGTGCTTTGGCATTGCTGCTCTGAAGTCAAGGACGATATGAACTGTCTGCTTGTCACTTATGTCTCTTCATATTCCATAATGTGTGCTGTATCCTGTTGGTAGTTTTCCATTTCTTTTTTTGTCATACTGATTTTCAGCTGGTAAAAATAGCATGTTGACATTTACTCAATGGATCCATTGTTGGAATCAGGCTTGTTTCGTGGACTTAGCATAGATGTTGAAATGTTTATTGGGGCAGTGGGAACACAAACATAGAAAACATTGAAAGTTTGGTTAATATCAATATAGTTGGGGTATAAATGTTCACTGACCCTTATGGTTACTTTGCCAGGCATGGAAGAGATGGACAGTGTAAATGGGCCCCAAAATATAGAAACAGCTTTGGTTTGTGCAGAACAAAAAACAAGCACACCTGTCTACTGAGGACAGCAGTGTAGGCCTAAATTTAACACATCGTTCTGAGATCCAGAATCTATAAGGAAATTTGAAGCCTTCCTGCATTCTGAAGAGGTCATCTGTGTTTGGCCAAGGAGCCTTCTTTCCACTTCCTGGAACTGCTGTTGTTTGGGAGGGTGTAAATCACTATTTCCCAGCTTTGTATTTAGACAAGCAGCAGAGATCTCTCTGAGGCTGGCAACGCAGCTCTCTCTCTCCAAGGGCACACTACATGTTCTTCTGCAAGCAGAGGCCAGGTCACTTTACACACATGCCATGCCAATCAGGCTGGTTAGCAATGAGTGTGAACTAATGAGCCCTAATGAGATTTCTGCTCAGCTTGGAGCACATGTAAAACATGCTTGTAAAATACCACGTAGATACTTTTTAAGAGACAGTAAAATAACCTCACTTGACAACTCTTTGGTCTCTAGGCATTTTGAATTTCACCTGGAAAAGTGAAAATTAGCCAAGGTGTGGTCTTTGTTACTTGGTTTGGCATTGTTTAACAGATTATGCTTCACCTTTGCTGTCGGTCTTAAAAATGGCAACGAAAGGTGACCATGAAAGGTAAAATAGTCTTGCACCCTTCCACAGGCAATTTGGTCTGGGTTGTTATGCCTAGACGGTGTTCAGTTTAGTCCAAAAGATACTTGTTTCTTTCATCTGAGGCAGATGTAACATGACAGGATATGTCATTTGTTGATAAATTATGTCATGCTAAACCATGTCATGTGAGTCAAAAGTGTAAGGAAGGTTGTAGTAGAGGTAAGAAAAATGAAATACATTGGTGGAGTATGACTTTTCTTTCTGCTTGGAGTTTACAGCGTTCAATAAATTTAAATCTTTTTTCAATATCTAAAGTTTTTCTTTTATAACCCATCAGTGAACCATATCCTAGTGTCATCACAAGGGTGGCAGCAGCCAGAAGAGCCTTTCTGAGTGAAAGACATGCAATCTGTCAGGGTGGGCAGGCTAACACAAGTCTGTTAGCACTTTCTTTTCCTACGCAGGTCAGAGTCTTCTGGTACTCTGGCCAGATTTCATTTTGGGTAGCTGTACATCTGTTGAGACTTCAACTGTGGTTTGTAAAGTTTGTTTGAATCTTTTGAACAGTCAGTAAGTCCTATGTAAATGTCAGGTGTGATGGAGTTTCAGAGACAAGGGGAATCTGAGGTCCCGATGGATGAGAGAGGGAACTACAGTGCATTTCTGTCCTTCCCCAAGCTTCCCCTGATGGATGCCAGTGAGGTTCCAGGGCTGCAGGTAGCAACCATTCTTCTCTGTTACCAGGTCACAGCTGGATGTGCAGTGAAGCATAATGCATATATCAAAAGTGGCTGCAGGTGGGCCAGGGGAAGGTCAGAAGTCCCATGCATGTGTTTGCAGTGCAGGGCCCCAAAGCACAGCTTCCTGGCTTGGGTACATCACTGTGGGGATATACTTTCTGTGCACACACCTGCACCTCCCTGGAATCTCTGCTCTGCACCTCAGTGGATCTACCCACCACCAGGCTGCAGATGTGCCATTAGTTTCCCTGGCATCATCTGTAAAATGATGCTAGAGATCTTTCTGTGCTGTCGAAGTGGGGACAAAAATGGGCATTAGAACTGCAAGACTCTTTGAGAACATGGTAATGAGGACTGTAAAGCACATGAAAGCGATGGACAAACTTCTTTTTCATCATCTGCAGAATATCATTAGTCTACCTGCCTTTCCTTTCTTTGCCTTAAGAGCAATGTCAGGACCTTATTCTTCTCGTTTTGCAGAGAGCTGTGACTGACCTGCTCCCTCTGTGCTGAGAACACTGGCAGGCAGATCAAGCTTCGGAGGCTTCTCTTTGTCACCTTCTGTGCAATAACCTGCTTCCTGACAGAAAAAGTGTCAAAGGAAAACTATTCCAAGGAGGAATATATCACTGGACAGCCTTATGGTACTAATTTGAGCCTGCTGAAGCAACCTGGAGCTGTTACTTTTTATTTTTCCAGGGCTTCGGCTGCATAAAGACTTAAACATGCCCAGCTTTCCTCTCAATGCTCATTTGCTTACTTTTAAGTGCATGTGTCATTTTTCATTATTTTATATGCTAATGGGCAGATCCAGAATTTTTTAGTCATGTTTGGCAGAACGTTGTTCCATAAATAATCCTATTAACTCCAGTGGATGTGTTTGTGGAAAGCAGTACTGTTCAGCAGCAGCTGAGGTGTCCCAGCAGGAAGCACAGGGAAGAGTGGAAGAGGAAAATGGCTGCCAGAGATCAGAACAATGTTTCGGTTTTAATGCAGTTCCATATCAGTCACTGAATGAAGTAAAATAATTTTTTTTACTTTGCTCTAAAAGCTTCAGCAAAAGTAGGCAAACCTCAAATACCCTTTTAGAGATGCTTCAAAATGAATGTACAATATGCGTTATCACTGTACAGTGCTTAAAAAAGACTCAGTGATTCTTTGGCTCCTAATTGTCACCTCAGGCAGCTTATTTAGCCTACCTGTCATGAAGGTAAGAAATATACAACACACTGTAACTCCTGCAAAGTAAATGAGCCACTTTTTTTAGCCCTCCCCTGTCAATATTAATAACCTACACTAATTGCACAGTGCTTTTTGTCTTTTCCCCTTTCTCTTCAGTCTGCTACAGGGATTAGTTACTTGTATCTTCTTTAGAGATGTTTTATGTTAATTTGTCCTTCTTACCTTTCTTTTTTTTTAAGTGTCAGAATGAAATTAATTTCCCGGAAGGATATTCAGTGTCTTTCATGTATCAATCACGGCTGAGTTCTTCCTTTACTCATTCAGAGATGGTTTCTCCTAAACTATATGAGGTCAAGAAAAGATACAGTTTTGCACATTGCAGAGTATCTTGATAACGTTTAGAGTCCTATGGTATGCTGTAAAGATATTTCCACTTCAGGCCTCTTTCATGTATTTCAGTACTGGAAATTCCCATCCAACCTAAGTGAATTTCAGCAAACTTAATTGCTCTGGCCAAACAACAGGTTGGCAGCACTGTTTGTTTGCCAACTGTAAGTATTAGAAGAATTAAACAAGTTTTCTCTTTACTGGTATCTCTGCACTTTAGTCTTTGAAATTCCTTATGTATACTCTGCCAGGCAGCTCCCTTTCTTTAACATCAGACGACAATTATGGCATGTTGTGGAGGCATTATTAAAGTTTCTTTAATGCATTTTGTGTCATAATAAGTTATGCTTGAACATATTAACAGCCTCTTGAATTTCAATGAGTAAAAAGCTCAGGTTTGTTGCTAAACTGCACAGATTCCTGCATGGCAGGCTCATCAACTTTGAAATGGTGGACAGGAGTCATTGCCAGCCTATCTTTTTCATGCTGATGAACATTTCTCCTTTATTTGTCAGTCAAAGACTAATAGCTGAGTAGTATATTGTAACCATGCTCAAAAGTAACCAGACCAAATAAGTCCCTGAACAGTCCAGTTTGACCTGACACTGGTCTTTTAAATTGCCATGGGAGGAGACAGCAAAATCTGTCTAGCAGCATGTGCCACTGTGTGACTTTCCTCAAGGTGAAAAATTATCTCCTTGTAGCTGGTTTGAATGTCACTTGTTTCTACTCATGTCTGTTACTTCTTGTTCTCCACCCTGTACTTCTGCAATGATCCTGGTCCACTTCCTGATCACTATGCCATAGATAGTGATGGGAACTGCTTTTCTGTGCCCACTGGCCATCTGTTCACAGCTGCTAGAGCCTACTGTGAGGTCCCCACGGGCCATCCCTTCCCTAAACTGAGCAAACCCTGGTCTTGCAGCTTCAACTCACAGAGCAAGTGCTCCCGCTCTGACCACCCTGGCTTTCCCTGAACTCCTCAGTTAAATAATGTCTTTCTTCTACTGGAAATTCCAGAATGGATACTGAGCTCTTTATATGGTCTAAAGAGTCCAGAATAAAGGGGAATAATCACTTCTCTCAATTTACTGGCAGATTTGTTCCCTGAACAGGCAGTGCCCACCCTGCATCACTGCAAGGAGTTTGTCCTCGACAGGTTTGAGGCTTTGCATTTGTCCCTGTTAGACTTCATGAGGTTGTACTGCCATCAGCATGAACAGTGTATGGTTATTGATGTCTGTAGGCAGGTCTTCTTGCCACTACAGTTAGGCAAGGTTTCTCTTGCCTCACATCTCTGACCTTCATATACCCTTTGCTGGCTGGGAAAGTTGTCAGGGAAGAATATATGATGCAAAGTGTGATTCTAGGCAGGCTTTGGTGTCTCTTGTGCATTATTTTGGTCTAGTCAAACCCACTCATGGACAGTGCAAAGCAAAAATACTTCTATAACTGTGCTTCTACAGACTTGTGATAGAAGCCTAGCAGATGGGCTGTGTCTTTTATTATCAACTGGAGATGAACAGACCTGAACCCGAGGAGCAGTACTAGGTGGAGTGGCAAAGGCTATTCTCTGACTTCACTGTTGTCTCTTGCATATGTCTCCTGTGGTCTGAAAATACATAAGGTGCCTATATCCTCAGATTGCCTCAGAAAAATCTTATAGATAAAGGGCTGAATGGGAGCTTGTCAGCCATCAAAGCCATAAAGGTATTGGGACAGGGTGAGATAAAGAAAGTAAAATCTCTCCTGTTTCCCCTGTTCCTAGGAGAAGCACATGATCATTGCTGAGACATGTCAACAGAAACATTAGACATGTCTGAGACCCTTATGAGCTGGGCAGTGTCCTTCCTGTGCTAAAGGGACAGGGAGGACCATTTACATCAGATCCTAATTCACTTGTGAGGAGGGTGAGGTGTGTAAGAGGTAAATGAGCCACGACACAGTGCTGTTGGTTATTGCTAATCCACAGTCTGCAGAGGTGAAATTTAATAAGGGGACAACTAATCACAGCCAAATTTTGAAGTCGAGTCTGGCAGTCACAGGAACTCTGTGTGAGTATAATTCTATAAAATTTCTGATCCTTTCCTTACACTAGTGTGCGTTATCGTCCCGAGTCAGTGCACTCCCTCTGGTGGCAAATTTAATGTCTCCGTTTCACTCTTTTTTTTTGGAGTTAAGGTTGCATATGAGCAGATGGCTAAAAGAACTGAGAGAGCAATAAGCTACTGCTTTTATTAGGCTGCTTTATCATTTGATGTTCTTGACACTGAGGGCACAGATAAAGTCCGTCCATTCAAATGTATTTAAAAATAAACCTCATACATGGAAAAAGATGAAGTTAAAAATACTCTGTTCAGAAAGGCTATTTCTGGAAAGACCCTAAAACATTACATTTTTAGCAGGTCAATGGTCTGTTGGCCTCAGTGGTCTGCTGTTTTAAAACCTATGCTGGTCATTCACAAAAGGTAAATCAATGATATATCAAAGTCCCTCTTAGTAATTTTCTATAATTTCTGTTTAGGTATCTATCTGTACCATCTCACCTTGAAAGCTTTTCTGGATAGAGAACATCTTTTTGCGCTCATAGCATGGTAGTCAGGAGTATAGATGCTATTGCTGCCTGTAAAGCTATAGGGAGAAGAAATTATGTGCTGCAAATCATCAAAAGAGTAAGAAATCTCCACTCTGAAGGATAAACTTTTGGATGTGATTTTTATGCCATCTGTTCATACAGGTGATTTATTTGCCTACACATTTATAGAGAAGGCTTATTGTTAAGCAAAGCCACTGTTAAAGTGGCATGCAGTAATTAAACACTATTCTAAGGCTGGGAAACATCAGTAGAAACAGTATTTACTTAATTAGCTGTCATGTTGTGTTGCAAAGGAGAGAAACACAGATGGTGCTGTGAACTTGCTTGCCTGTAGGCTGATGCACGATGAGCTTCCTGCCTTAAGAAAAAGAACTGTTCCCACATCTCCAGCAGCTGGATTTAGATGCTGAGCCGACCATGCCTGCATTGTGGGGGTAGGACTTAGAGATGTATTTGGAGCAAGCTTGTTGAGGGCAAGAGAGAGAGAGCTGGGGTGGCTCATTTTACTTCCCACTGTTACTTCATTAGTCTGCATGACAGGATGGTCCAGGACAGGCAGGCACTGCTGCTTGGGCAGGGGATGGGGTCTGCAGAATCCCTTTGTTCCTCTGGCTTAGTGCTCACAGAATTAGTCCAAAGCACATTTTAGATGCCAATGGTGGTGTTAGAGGCCAGTCCTATTAGCCAGACCCCATTACTACTGTCTTTAAAAAAATTCCTTGGTGACTATATAACTTTGAATTGTCTGTCCCAGGTGCCATCTAATTTCATAATCTCTAATGTCATCATTGAATATCTGTCACAATTCGCTTATTTGCATGTCTGTTGCTACAGTACTTCGATTTGGGAAAATTTCTGTTTTCTTACTTAGGAAAACAATTTACATTCTCAAGACCAATTTGCCATCTGGAGCATAGTTCTGCAAATGGATGTAAAGATAAGGCTCTTGTAAATATCTGAAAGCACCATCATCTCTGCATTTATACATGCAGCAGTATGAATCTCAAGGACAGGGCATCACAGTCAGCCATGTCCATGAGATAGGTCCTTGCACATGATGCTCTGAAGGTGCCAGAGTGTGTAGGTGGGACAGGTATGAGTTAGCTACCTGTAGGAAGCTAATGAGGAAGTATGAAACCCTGTGATGGCACAAAGAAGTGGGACACTTTATGTCCAGCCTTAAGTGGCTCTCATGGAACCCCTGCGACAGGTCCTTTGTGCTTTCAGGCATGGTTGTAGCTCCAACTTGGTGGTCAAAAAGGACTTGTGAGGGCAACCTCCCAAGAAAGAGACCGGGTGGGGGGGTTTCCCCCTCTCTTTTACATTCTTCCTGAGAGACAACAGAATTGGTAGTGAGAGGATCATCAGCTGAGTAATCCATCCATCCAGGGGACTGTAGTCATGTGACTGTGTGCCATTTGACAGTCATGTACAGAAATTCCCAGAGATTCCCAGTTCAAAACACTAAGAGACACCAGAGTCTATTCTTTGAGACCTTGGATCATATGTATAAAACAACTCAGAGATCCTTCTGAACCTTGATTTATCTTCAGATAGTTTGAGTGTGGTTTTGAACCAGTGCTTGCTCTATTATGAATGAAATTAATGTCAGTTCTGTTTACCATATTAGTTTGATTTTATTGAATGCAATTATATTGCCTTCAAATCTCCACAGTACAACAAAAGAAACTTGCAGTCTGTGTGGTGGTTTTTTATTTCTTAATAATTGTCACCTCATTCTTAACTGTTGTAAGTGCATGTAGAGCAATGTGTACTGTACTGATAAAAAGACCTCACTAAAGAACAATGGGAAGGAGCTAACCTCTCTCCAATTTTTCTTTATTGTGCTCATGATTTGCTACCTAGCCTGACCTGATGTTTTAGAACATCTCTGTTTTACTAGTTGTGTTAAAATATAGTAGACTTATTATAGTTTTGGAAGTCAGTAATAATTGCAAAGATGTCTTGTACCCCAGTGATATTTTTTGATCTTCTGACTTTTGCATATAGAATTATTACAATCATCTGAAACAAGTTTTGTGGTTCAATACATGAAACCCAAATTTAATCAAATTTCAATGTCTTCATACCACTGAAAATTATTTTCACATTCAGAGAATGTTACCACTTTTTAAACTATGTCATTAATATTACTCTCCATTTCATCAGTATAACATCACCACTTATATTGATGTATTTCAGGATGAAGAGATACAGCTTAAAATCCTCTGTAACTAATTCTTGTGCCCTATATTCCCCAAGCTTCACCTTTTGTATTTTGGGGGGAGTTTTTTCACCCTGCTTTTGGACTACAATTGTAGAAGCTAGAGGCTTTCTATTGAAAGGACAAAATCCCAAAAGTCTCAAATGAGTTGTCTTCTTAGCAGTTGTTTAAATCCTGAAGTGTGTCATTATTTCAATTTGCAATGGGCTACCATGCTACCAGTCCCTGCCCCAGCTCGTGTTGCAGGCGTGGCTGCAGTGCCACGTTTGTGTCATTCGGTGGCAGAGAGGACAAGGCAAGGTCTTCCCCTGGTGCTCTGACCCACGTGGGCTCCCAGGATTGCTCAACAGCCTGACATTATTGCTTTTCTGTCTGTATGTTACACTTGAGAGGCGGCGGGCGTTGGCCGAGTGGCGTAGGCCCCCGCCTGTGGAGCCGGCTCCTCCTCTGAGGACGCTGGTTCGAATCCTGGAGGAACTCGCTGTCACCGTCCGAGCGTGCTCGGCCGTGGCAAGATGAGCCTCAGGAGTAAAGGGAGTGGGGCCAGTTCCGCGCACACTGTGCCTCACCTAAAAAATCCATTGCGCAGGCTTATCCCAAAATCTTCGTTCGCGAAGTCCAGTCAACAGCAACAATGGGCTACAGCAAAATTTTAATAAATGGGAATTTGTTTGATCATAAGGTGCGATTGTGCAGTTTTTGTTCTATTGAGTATGAATTCAACTGAAGGTTTACTCATTTCAGAATATTTTATAGGTCTAAGATCTTTCAAACTGAAGGAGATAGAGAGATATCAGGAAAAAGTCCCTAATGTTTTAGAAATTCTTTTTTTCCAGCAGTCATTGTCATTCTCATGGAGTTTAGCAAAATAGACTCTGTTTACAAATACAGTTAAAGGAAAACTATTTCAATGCATTATAAACCTATGAATATTAGAAAGAGATTGTCACGATTTTTTCTTACCTTTTTTTTGTGTGAATCTTGAGTAGGTTTAAATTACCAAGGGGAAAAAAATAACAAATATTTAGTGATATTTGATAACATTGGGATAACTCTTAAAGTAACTTTAATTATTTTTAAAGTCTTAATTAGATCCCTTCAGAAACATCTACATTATGAGGCTTATTTTAAGGGTGAGAATGTTGGAATCTTTTGCTCAGCACACTTCAAAGAAAAAATGCTGTCATCTGTCTCATTATATTTGTTTATGCTTTTTGATTATGAAGGAGGAAAACAAAACCAGCAATTAAAAACCCCAGAAAAATAAGCTAATAGCAGATTTTAACAAGATTAAGAAATCCTTTCGAGCAATGTGAAGGATTAAATGTGAGTCAAGTTAAGCAGAATCATCAGTGGTTCCCTCACTTACTTAAAAATCCATGTGATTCAGAAGCCCTGTATGTCTGAAACAGATGTTTACAGTTTAAAAAGAAAACAGACAAAAGCACCCAAACACCTTTATCTCAAAATGCTCATTTCAGGTGTCTTGTAGAGAAACCTTGGTTCCAGATGGTAGCCTGGTGCATGACTCAGTGACAGCAGAGTTAACAAGGTCCCTCCCTCAAGGATTAATATTTGTAACATGATATTTTAACTCAATAAAAAAATAAACAAAACAAGTAAGGACTCAAAGGATTCAACATCCAGGCCTTCTGATGTTATTCTTGAAGCTGTTTTCCTCCTGTTGTGTTACAAACAGTCATTTGGCATATTTCTGGGATTTCTTTTCCAGATGATACAATTAGTTTGCCTGTCCAGAGGGACTGTTGGGCTTACAACATTTTCTTCTGTTTGGGTTCTAAAATTGCAAAAGAAAAAAAGGAGATGAATCAGCAAGAGCACGAAGAATAATCACAGTTGAAACAAAAGACATATAGTTCTGGCTTTAGGACTGGACAGCTTTTAACCTATCAAATAAATTATATGCCATATAAAAAAATAACATATTTCTTTTGTCTAGGAGTAAAACAAAAGCAGGGGCTCTTGGATCCATGAAGTGGAGAATAAATGCTGCCATAAATAGAGTGTTTCTGCATCAGGGGCAAAAATGTCTGGGCTGTATAAAGTAAAAATGCTTTGCTGTTCCTGGGTCTTACCAAACAGTACATGCAAACTAGTGTAGCTGAGAAGGAAAGACCTTTTCCCAATGCAGATACTGAGTGCATTAAAAGAGCTCTGGTTAGTACAGTTGGGCCTCATGATTTCAACACCACTTTAAATATAAAATAATTGTGTCATCAAAAATCAGCATTGCTCATCTCTATCCCTACTCTAAGACCACAAAGAATCTGGGGTCATGAAGTGAAACTTGCTGACAAGTCTTCCCCCAAGAGCCACATGGTTTGTCCCAGTTTTGAGGCGGATCTTCTATCCAGGGAGTTGGTCTGGGAGGTCTCTGCGTTCCTCCCTTTGATATGAAGTAGACGGGCACAGATTGAAGGCAGAGATGTCTTCAGTCCTGGCCTGTTTGCTGTTTTTCCTGGTGGGATGCTTGGGATGCCAGCTCCACGCCTGTCGCTGCATGGGCAGGGTCTTCATTTGCCAGGAAAGCAAAGTGGTCCATGTTCCCCGGGACATCCCCACCAACATCACCGAACTGTAAGTAGGGAAAGGGAATGGTTACGAGCAGAAACCTTCTAGCTGACTCTCAAAACAAACTACTGCTTGACAAGCCAAAGGTCAGGTGTGTAGGGAGTACCTCAGGAGATTAATGCCAGCTGTTTGCAAAGCACAGCCGTTCCTCCGACACTCACTTAATTGCATCTTGAATCTCCTCTACATTTCTCTGTGCTCTTTTAAAGAGGTCTGCTAAGAAACAATGTAGCATGTTATAATGCAAAGTGCAGACTAAATTTTTAACAAGCTTCCTTGGTGCTATGACTGCAATCTGAAGCATAAAGTCTAAATTTTCTTTACAGCTTGCTTTAGCGTTGTCGGAACGTGCAGTGCAACTTGTCTGCCCTAAACAGCTTCATGAGGAGTGCTTGTGTTTGTACTGAGGAGCTTTCCAAGGGTTTGTATTTGTTTGCCAAGAAGCAACATGATGTTTTCCCTTTAAGATCAAAAAGACATTGCAGAAAGGACTCTGATGAACAGAGAGCAATCCTCCTCCATCAGGAGCAGCACGACTGCAGTTGGAGAGAGTGAACAATGTGAAGATCATGTACCGAGTTACTTGAGAATGGGCTTTATCTTAAAGCTGCTCTTTGTTTTCCATAAAGTAGTGTGAACAATAGTGTATGGCAGGTGTTTTTGTCAGTAGCACAGGTGAGCAAACAAGTTTTTGCAATGGCAAGTATGTAATTGTGCAAGCAACTATTTTCCTTTTAATTTTTTTAAAGCAATTATATGACCCCTTTCCGACACCCACACCCGTCTGACATCATTAGGATCTAAAGCAAAACCTAAAGGAGTAGTCCTGTATAAAGCCTTTGATTAATGTCAAGTAGCAAGTTTGGAGGGAGGATACAATGAAGAATGATATGTAACTAGTTGGAAAAATATACCCCTATCCCAACTTTACACACCATGATATATCCACGGCTACTATGCTACAGTTTTCCTAGGGCAGAAGTTTTGTTTTGTAAAGGAGGAGTTGTTATGCTCACTGAGTAAGCAGACTGCCGTGAAAACTTGAGAGAAATGTCTGAATTAACCACAAAAGGTCAGTAAAAGTTTAAATCATTCTTGCAACTGGAGGGGAAAAATAATCCATCTGTGATTTAGGTCATCTAAATCCTGACTGAACTGTGCTCCAGGCATATGCTACTAATTTTGTTTAATTTTGCTTTGATTGTTTCTTTAGATTACACAGTTAAGGTCTGCCTTCTAGGGATTAAGCAAAAGCATTTTTTAATTATTTTTGCAAAGAAGTAGAGTATCACTGAAAAGCACCTGTTAGTAAAATGGGATTTGTTCTCTCCTTGTTAAATTCTCGAGGGTTTGTTGAGGATGCTAATTTGCGAGTTCTTCAGCATGAGTATGTATTCTCTGAAACAGGCGGGCTACAACATTAGTGTGACTGAAAATAGTGACCAAATCCTTTCTTCTGGCAATGCTGTACAAATATTGGAGTTAGAATCTCTCAACTTGACTCTGTTCTCATTTTTCACAAAATAAACCATTTGTGGAAGTAATTCTGATCGCATTCAATCAGTATAGCCCTGAGACAGATTTCAGTATGGCTTAAAATTTTGAAAACTACCTAGAGTTGCTTTGAGAATACCAAACCTTAGCAGTAGTAAAGTCAGATACATTAATTGATGAGCTAATAAGCAACAGATGAACCTTAGATTTTTCCTTCAGGATCAAAGGGGAACTCTGGAAAAGTGTTTTCCTCTGCATCTCTCCACTGAGTGCCCAGTGGGGTGATTCAGGTGACTAAAATAAGTTTTACTGCTCCAGATGACGTTGCAGATACACTCTTGGTAACAGAAAAAGCTTGCTTCATGTTTCCTCAAAAAGTCTCAGTGGCTGAAAATGGTTTTAAAATCAGTGTAGCAAATTGAGCACAGAAGGCCACAGCGTCTAAGAACCCTGTACAGGGTACAAGCAGAGACTTCTTGTGAAATACAACTCCTGCAAGGTACTTTTTCGCTGAAGAGATCATTGTGGAAGTGCTGGATGCCGTCTGTATTCGTTTGATGAAAAGGAGAGGGGTTTCTTCAGTACACTTAGAGCTCTTAAGCTTCCCTTACATGGGCTTGGATAGCTTTCCTAAGTTATCCTAGAATCCTTCCCTAGTGTCTTTAAAATATTGAATAACATGCTGGTGAATACTTTGGAGTGAGAACAGGAGCCTGATAAGCCTCAAGCACTTCTTTTGCTGTGTGTTTCACTACAGCTGTTTATGAAGGTGGGACACTGGCATGTGACAGCCAGCTCTGTCACTTGGTAGGAAAACTCAGGATAAAGGTAAAAGTATGGCCCTCACTAACAATTCTCTCTTTGTCATTGATGATTTTATAATTGTTATTTTTATTTTTTACTGTTTGAGGATCGGTCACTGACACATGGTGCTGTGATGGGTTGCTTTGTGGTTGGTTTCCCAATAGTGTAAGCTTAACCTTCACAGTGAACATGAGCTCTGCAGCATGGTACATGAAACAGAGTTTTCATCCTGACTAAATCAGCATCTGTTTTAGCAAGTATATTCCAAAGGGGAAGGCTGGCAGCCTCTTGCAGGGACTGATTTTGTTTTGTACGTGTGGAAACAGAGCAGGGATCAGCATCCATGGGATTTCATTACTCTTCTTGCTGCTGCATTCGCTTTTTCACTTACAGGCCAAAATCTCATGAGAGGATGGTTATAGATTGGTTTATACATTGCTTTTTGCAGATTTGCAAACACTCTGCAGCTGCCAGTGTTTGCAGTGGAGTCTGTGGTTATTAGCTGTTTTGCTTTATAATCTTTACTTGGATAGAAGAATTTTGGGACATTTTTAGTAGATATCAAAATGCCTAAGAGAACTGTAAATGGCTCTGACTTACTACTTTGGAGTCAATCCATTAGAAACCAGAGGCCAAAAGTTCAGATGGGAAATGGAAGTTCATCTGTGTCAAAGAATTAAGTATTAATTGCCTCGGGGAAAGAAGGGAGGGAGTGACTTCCTAGTAACCAGAGGCAGTTTGCTCCTTGAAGATTTACACCAGTTTTAAAATCTACTGTCAAGCTTTGTAATCTATCATCAGTATTCACTAAGATTTCATTTAGTCATTAGCAGCCTTGCTTTGAGGTAGTAATGCAAACAAAAATAACTTATTCTCAGAAGGGATGGTTCTTAATATTTAACCAGCTACTTTAATAAGAAATATTAGAATGAACCAAATAAAACAATAACAGGAAATATGCCAGGGACAGTTTGGATTGAACATTCAAAAAAAGTTCTTCACTGAAAGCGTGGTAAGGCACTGGAATAGGCTGCGCAGAGAAGCAGTGGAATCACTATCACTGTAAGTGTTCAAGAGGTGTATGGATGTGGCACTTGGGGACATGATTTTGTGGTGAACATGATGGTCCTGGATTAATCTTTGGACTCAATAATCTTATAGTTCTTTTCCAATCTTAATGATTCCGTGATTCTATGAAGCAGTTTAGCCATTGTCAGAGCAGTTTAGAGATGTGTTATATAGAGTATTTTCTCCCAAGCATCTGCAAACTATAAACAGCAGGAGTTTTTACTTGCTTGCTGCATAGGTGTTTTTGTACAATTGCTCAAGGATATTTATTTTAGACTATCAAGTCAAGGCTGAGTAGATGTCTGAAAACTAAAACATCAGCTGCCTTGAAATAGCAAGTTCTGTGTTAGGTACTAAGTGAGTCAGATGTGCTTCCCAGCAACAGAAGCTGCAAGTGATGTGAACAGTACCTGCAACACTATTATTGGCAGCTGCAATTAGGATTATTTTTTATTCTTTCACACTTAGAGTTGAAATTACACTGAAATCTGCAAACAGTTGTAGTTCTTGCTCAAATATTTATACTGGTGAACTGACCATAATCTAAGAAAGACAAGACCTGAAGAAGATAAAATAAGCTAAGGAAATGAAAACTCATGAAACTTTTAATTCCCTGTGTTATGGTGATTAATCATATAGTTAATTGATAAACTCACATTTTCAGAATGAGATGGGAATATTTTCACAGCAGAGCATATGAAGAACATACTACATGCTAGCTAAAACGTTTTTAATTATTATTACTTTTTAATTCAAATCAACTTTGCATCGGTTAGGGTTTACATTCTTCTCTTCTTGATTTTATGATCAATTGCTACTTTGAAGCAGAAATCTATAGAACTGCTGTACAATTACTGTCCATACATTGGTGCAGTGGTCCAACACTTAGGCTGGACTCTGATATTTTAATTGGGAGGATAAAAAGAAATGTCTATCATAAAAGAGTAAAAGAAAAAAAGAAAGAAAATGACACAAAAGGATAATAAACTCTGTAGGACTGATCCTTAGCTAGTATAGTACAGTACCAAATATATATCTCTATAGAAACATTCAGTTCTAAAGTTTCAGGAGCTTTTGAACACAAGGAGGTATGCTGCACACAATAGGAGCTGCTTTGCAGTGCAGTACTCTGCTAGCTTACTCATGATGCTATAAATAAATACATACACTTGACTGTCACCTTACTTACATGGTCTGCAGCTCGATGCATATGAAAGATGTATGTTTAAGTCTGAAGATATATAGATGTCTGCATATATATATAACGTGTCTTTGAAATGAAAGTGTATTCACTTAAAATTTAAGGGCAGGTATATGACTTGTTAAATCACTGAGCTCTTTGCAGGGAAGAAAAGACTTGATTTTGTTTGCATGCAACACAGAGGGAGTGCCAATTTGATGCCTGTCACTGGAGTTAGCTACAGAGAGATTCTTCCAATGTATAAACTGGCTCTTTTCAGCAGGCTCTGTCACACACAGACACAAACCAGCCTGTGTCACATACCCACCTATCTGATTCCAGGCAGAATGTGTTCCTGGGCTGGTGACCTCCATATCTTGAAATAAAACCCCCCTCAGCTTTGATCTACTTCAGTTCCTACAAAGAATCAAAATGGGCCTATTGAATGTGATAATAATATTTTTCTAAAGTACTTGAGAGATTAAACTAGTCATTTGTAGGGATTACATTTTTTTGTCTCAAATATGGTGTCATCTTGAGTCATTCAAGTCATGAATATAGCTAAAATCAAGGAGAGTTTGAAGTAATGGTATTCATGAGATGTGAGCTGGTAAATACAAAGGTTTAACATAGAGGCACAGCAGGAAAGAAAAGTCCTCGTAACATCTGAAATAAATAGTTTTAAACTGAGATGTGGTCAAAACTGAGAAGTTAGTAAGCCTAGGGGACATTACAAAGTAGGATGGAGGTCTATCTTTTACTTCTCTGACAACAACATGAATCACAAAGCAGATTTGAGGGCTCGTGAATTCACTGGTGTCATGCAGCAGTTAATTTCCTTTGGTCTGAATAGTATGTTAGGCTAAACACTTCAGCAGTATGGATGATTTCCTAGCTTCATTTACTCTCCTTACGACAGTTTCTCACAACTCATCAGTTTTCACTCCACAGAATTAAACCGCTGTATCTCAGAATTTGTTGCCCTCTCTTGTCTAATATTAAAGCGTATTAACTTTATCGCTCATCCCATGTAGGGATGCTTTGGCACAGGGAATCCTATTGATACTCAAAGATGATTATCACTAGCTGGGAGAGCAGAGCATAGACAGAGCTCTAGGGAGAAGTTTTGAAGGGTGCTTTTATGAGTTTGAATTACACTGAAGTGCTTATGTGTTTCTGTCTCAGCTTTACTGAGCTTACATAGGGAGTTTTGGGTATTTATGCAGGGAGGGATGCAGAAAGGGGATATGTGTGTGTGCCCATCCTACTCTGATCCAACAGGGTACAAGCTGCTGCACTGTAAGAGTCAACAAGCCAGGACAACTCCTCTGTTATCCCCGTGTCTGCATTTGTCCATACAGTGTGCTTTCAACTCCTCACTTGGGTTTGTAAATGTTTCATAATGGAAATCCAAGGTAATAATTTTCTGGACCAAGCCCTCAACAGATTCATATCAGCATTCCAGTCCTGAAGAATAAAGCTTGTTATCTCCCTCAATATCTTAGGCTATGCCACTTCAAAAAAAAAAAATAAAAAATAAAAGCTTCTCGAATACTTGATAGAAACATTTCTGAAGTGATTTCTGGATATCTCCAGTAAAGGTGTCTTGAAATTCTTCAAATCACATTCCTCTGGAAGAATATCACACAGAAAATGTGTCACCTGATAAGCCAGCATGAGAAAGTCTGCTATGCAGCTCCAAGGTTACCTTTGCAGATGCCAAGGGTGTCTCATTGGGATGACATGTCATTGAAAATACTGTTAATATGACAATTTAAAAAGAGTGAAAGAAAAGAGTGGGTGAGGAATGCTGCAAAAAAAAAAAAATAAAAAATCAGGGAAAAGAGTTGCGCAGAGGAGATATTTTAAGTGAGTATACATCCTGAAGGGATAGCTGTTCCAGCTGCCAGCAGTTTGTATGCAGGAGGGGGTCATGCAAAGCCAAACAGAATTATCTGCCAAAGAAAAACAAACAAACCTGTTAGACACCCAACTCAGGAGCAAAAGAAATCCATGTAGAGTTCAACTTGCCTCATTCTCTTGTGTCTTGATAGCATTGTAGTTAGTTCTGCTTAACTTTCCTAAGTCCTTGTGCAGGCAAGTTAAAAGATAATTGGGGTAGGTTCACAATTAATTTAAATTGTCATAGCTTCATTAACTTCAGTGCAAAGAACTCAGTTCATTTTCACTTTGGCAATGGGGACCCCTGACAGCCCTGTGTTGTTAATCTTGGCAGCAGCTGATTGGTAACAAGTGTGTGTGTGTGTGTGTGTGTGTGTGTGTGTGTGTGTGTGTGTGTGTGTGTGTGTGTGTGTGTGTGTGTGTGTGGTCAGTGAACAAGTTACTTTGGGCACAAAAGACGGGTATTATTTTTCATAGCAGTCTATTAGTCTTACACAGTAAGAGGTAAACACTTTGGTAGGAAAAGTCACTTTTCTTTGTTTAAGACCTTGACCTTTTCAGACAAAATCTGTAAATTATTTCACACACTTTGCCCATAGTTTGATTGGACTGCTCTTATTAGCGGTGAAATTTAAGTCATTAAAATGAAGCTTATTTCAAATTATAGGTCAGAGTCAAGCCTGGATTTCATATAAGAGCACAAAATTATTTCTTCTAATTGTCTTGCACACACTATAATAAAGAGCCAATTTTCAGCCTTTTACTCAGGTGCACTTGCTTTGCTTTCAAGGGTCTAGAGTCAGGAAAGCTTGTGATTTGTTTACTTTTGCTCAATGTTTTCCACTAACTATCCTTAGGTGTTTCAGTTCAGCCTGGAAGGTATGGATGCTTCTTATCTCCCACTACCTTATCAAGCCACTCAGATGCATTTGTTCCTTGTTCGCTAGAGGAAAATTTACATCTTGTTATTATATGCACAGAGGGATAGTGTCTGAGTGGAATGAAAACAGCCTCCAACCCAACTCAGCTGAATGAGTCTTTGTTTTTCATAAGTATACTGAGCTTCCTGAACTTCTATCTTTTCCTGGTCTTGCTAAATAATTCAGTATCCTTAAATGTAACATACCTAGAGCTTACTGTAGACAGGACAGCTTCAGTTTTAAACATATACCTGCTGAGTGAGCTGCAGGATGAAGCTTTCACCCTGCCTGCTCTTATTTACTCAAGAATGCTGTTACTAGTCAGCATTTTAGCATATTTACCTGGAAATCCTGTTTTGTGAATGCCTATGTAGCATTATTCTGGTAATGGTCCTATTGACATAAAGTTTCCTCATATCCACATACATGAGGATGTACTTCCTGATATGAATCCTTGTCCAAATACAGTCAGTTAATTGTAATTGATTTGTAAATATTTATTTGTCAGAAATCTGTGAATCTTCAGTGATTTTCCAAAAACGCTATGTGCACAACCATACAGTGGGGAAAACTTCCAAGTTTTCAGTGTTTGATTAATCTTTTTTTTGAGAGTGGAGCAAGTGGGGAACATACTTTCAAATGAAGTTCAGCAGATTTTTTTTTTCAATTTAATCATGCAATGAAGAAATGAATTGACTGTGCAAACTGGAATAGAAAGTGGTGCTTGTTTTATCAGAAGAGTTTCTGGTGTCCTGTATTTACGTTCTAAACATAAAATTTTGAGATGCAATGGGATATTCATAAACCATCTTCCCTCATCCTTACCACAGATCCTACCCCAAAAAATTAAGAGAACAGCATGAGTGCACACACCTGTGCATGTGCACAGGGTGTCTTTGTTTAACTTCTTCTTCGACCAGTTTGGCTCCGGACGAAGAATGTAAGACTGGAAAACAGTAGCATGTATATGTACCTGTAATTGTTAAAATGGCTCAGGCTCAGCTGGAAGAGAGTAACAGTGGAAGGAAGGTCTGTCTGTCCCTTGTTCCTAAAACCAGGAGCATGGGATGGGAAGATGTGATATGTAGTTATTTGAGGCTGGTTTTCTTCGCTGAAAAGGACTGTCACATAGGTAAGCTAAGAATTATAATGGTATTCTTTACACACTTTCTGAACGCCTTTTAATGGTTTTATATTCTGTCTTATGTATTGTGCTTAGACATGGTCCCTGATTTAACACCCCTGCCTACCCTTGGCTTTGAGATGTTTGGATTTCAGTGCTTACCTTCAGAATTTTCTTCTTCACTTGTACCATCACAAGATAAAAATATATTAGTCTATTGCCTTTAGTAGCCTAAGAGGCTATTCAGTGGGAAGCACTCACACCTGTGAGAGCCATAGACACTCACCAAGGTAAGAAAGCACATCTGTCTCCAGCAGTGCAAGGACCACCTGTGCTACTTTCTCTGGCATCTCCAGTCTCTCCACAGCTTTAAAAGAAAGGAGCACAGATCAGCCAAATCTATTTTTTTCTTCTAGATAACTTGGGAAGCAATCAATTCTGAACAGTCTTTCCTTGGAGTCCAGTCTCCCAGAAAGAATATTTATACACACACATAAATTTCTGAACAAGCAAGGTATAAGAAGAGGGGCTATAAACCTCCTCTCTATGGAAAGTCAGCGGGTTGAAGTTAAAAAATTTGTCAGGTCCCCAAGGTTTTCCTTGGCCAACAGAGCTGCTATGGAAATTTTTTTTCTTTTCTTTTCTTTTTTTTTTTTTTGCAAGTGGAGACTCATAAAAGAAGTACAAACTGTGTCAGAAAATGACAGCAAACCAGGAAAGGCCCTGGCAGAACAACTGTCTCTAGTTGGAATTACTGGTTTGGGGAAATACTCACTGTATCCGAATCCCATGAGCTGTAATTTCCTATCTGCAGTATATTGTTGCCATAGCAGATGAAACTCAGATCTCATTCTTCAATCCTTTGAAATCAGCATTAGTGGCCCCTGTGAGGGAATACCCTACAAGAAAATCCAGGGTTTGATTCCACTGGCATTTGCACACATCCTAATTGCTTGCCCATGCAGCTCCGCTGCCTCCCAGCGGGATGAATCGCTGGTGTGAAACTACCCATCTGTACAAATTTGCAGATTCAGGACTTTGTGCTATTGTGGTAGACAGAAAATCACTGTAGGGAAAAATAAAATGGATGTTGAAAGCACAAATGAAATAGGTAAACAACTGTTTAGATTTATTTTAAATTATTAGGGGAGATTTTAATTGTTTTAATGGAACACATGGAAATAATGAGACTTTCTTAGGGCTCATGAAGTTTTCTATAAATATTAACAGATTTCACAACGTTCCTGTTAAGAGTATAAACATAATTTTATCCATTACAGGAACAGCAAAGCTATAGGTTGTAAGAGACTAGCAGTTTCCCAAGACTACAGGATAACAAATCGATAGCTTAGCCCGCTAAAGGACCTTTTTCACTATAACGTACTCCTATGGCAATGTGTTTCCTTTATCAAAATAACAAACAAAAAAATTACCTTTTGCACATTCCTATTTTTTTCTAATAATTATTTCTCAGCAGGGAAAATCATAACTCTACTAATTTTTAATGTTTGAGTGATACATGTAATTTCAGAGGTTTTTCCCTCGAAAGCATTTTTATTGACCTGGTACCTATACTTTTCACCTTTTTCACCTCCTTCATTTCTGTGCTTTTCTTGTATCAGTTTCTGTCACTGTATTAGAAGAGCAGCATTTCACAGCAGTGTTACAGTCAGTAATTTAAAGACAGCTGAAGTGGAGATTTTTGTGGGCATTTCAATTATAGCTAACTGTTGGCTCTGTTATGGTCGGTAGGGCTGCCTATGGATTCTTAATTGGAAGGGTTTCACCCTTTTATGAGTATAATTGTTATCTATTTCTCCTTAGGTAAAGCCCTTTGCAAGTACATGGATATTGCAGCTACAGGAATTTATATATATATATCTATACACACACACATTATTCATACAGCCAACAATATTACTTGAACTTCTTCATTTCTCTACATGTTACTGCTGTGCTATATCACTGTGGCTAAGTGCACTGCATGGGCCCATACCCCAGCAGTCAGTTTGCGCTTCGAATACTTTACCCTAGAAGTTGGAGCATGTCCATCCAGGTCTTTACAGGAGCACTGTACAGGCTGGACATGGAAACAAGAGTCTCCACAAAGTTCCTAATGAGGAGTGCTTTCCCTTGCATGTACTGATGTCGTGGTCTACTGGGACAGCCTTGCAACTTCAGGGCTGTGGACCAGCACCACCAAGGGCTTTGCCGTTTTGTTTGTCAGAAGTGTGAACACTGTCTGGAAAAGACACTCCAGTGGTGCTAGAAAACAGGGAGACCGGCTCTTTGTTCAAGGCTTTGAAAGACTTTATTTTTTTTTCCCTCTCTGTGTCAGAGTGTCAAGAGGTGGCCTTGGTTCTAGGTATAGATTCATCTATTTAGTGCCCTCTAGGCTGAACTCACATAGTGGTGGTTATCAGCTAAAGTAGGGAATGAGGCAGGGGGTGCTTCAGAAGTTCCTGCTTGTGTCTCCTTGAAGATTTTCTGCATTCCACAGAAAGCTTGTTAACCTCTGAGTTGGTTGGATGGCAGACTGTTATTATCAGTGCCTGACTTACCACCTAGAGTACATCTTTACAGTGTTCATTGTATAACAGAGTTTATACATTTCTGTAAAGCACCACATGCAAGTATCCTACTTTTATGAATAACAGCTTTGGGCTTCAGCCTGTGCTGTATAACAGCACTTAAGGTTTGTTTAGTATGAACTTGTTTAGTATGAACTCAAGTGATTCAGATTTGTTCTCAATTCTAGAAGCCCACAAGTCCTAGAAGACTTAAGCAGCAATATGATTTCTGTTGCTTTTCTGAACATGGTCCAAAGGATGAAAAAAGTGCACCCAGACTATATGAAGGTCTAAATTTCACCTTAATCTCCAATGTGTGGGAGTTTTAGTGGATCTGATTTCCCCCCCGCTGGAAAGTCTTTTTCCGACTTCAGTATCTGTATTTCAGCAGCTGCTGAAATAGAAGTTAGTGCCCATGCTTCCTCTTCTAGCCTGCCTGAGAGCATGCTTCCAAGCTGTACTTGGCTTGCATGGTCATCTGAATCTTCTTCCCTCTTGCTGATCTTGTTGAAGAAGTGATGATGGAAAATACTTTCCAGAAAAAAAATTGGTGTCAAACAAATACTCATTCTGTCTCATTCTCAAGCAAAACTCATTCTTTGCTATCTCAGTGTTGATCTAGCAATACTTGCTAAATGAAAGGCCTCTTCTGCTAGATAAAGGACAATCAGCTAAAACATCTGTGTGTTTTGGCAGATTATCCTTGAATGAAGGAGTTAGGAAACTCAGAAAGCATACACAAGGCAGAAAGCACGTTGGTTGTGGCTTTCTATACTTCCCTTGCATGTTATAAAGGATGAGGAAAAGGCTGAGGTACTGACTGCCTTCTTTACCTCAGTCTTCCACAGTAAGACTAGTTACCCTCAGAGCAACCATCTTCTGACCTGGTAGACAGGGATGGAGAGCAGAATAGACACCATGTAATCCTGGAGGAGATAGGTAGTGACTTACTCTGTCACTTGGAGGTTCACAAGTCTAGGGACTGGATTGGATTCATTGTAGGGTGCTGAGGGAGCTGGCGGAAGAGCTCCCTAAGCTGTTCTCTGTCATTTATTATCAGTCCTGCTTAACCAGATGACTGGAGATTGGCCAGTGTGACACCCATCCACTAGAAGGGCTGGAATGAGGATCTGGGGAACTACAGGCCTGTCAGACTGGCACCAGTGTCCAGAAAGATTAAGGAACCAACCATCTTGACTGCAATCACAAGTGCTCATAGCGTGAGCACATACAGGACTACCGAGGAATCAGGTCCAGCCAGGATGTGTTTGGGAAAGGCATTTCCTGTCTGATCAACCTGATCTCCCTTTTATGGCCAGGTGACCAACCCTAGTGGATGAGGGAGAGAGGGAAAGGCAGTCTACCTGGACTTCAGTAAAGCCTTTGACTCCATGTCCCATGGCATTCTCCCAGAAAAGCTGGCAGCCCATGCATGCCTTGGGTTAAGAACTGGCTGGATGATTTGGCTGAGAGTGGTGGTGAATGGTGCCACATTCAGTGGGTGGCTGGTCACTAGTGGTGTCCATCAGGGATCAGTGTTGGACCCAGTCCTCTTCAGCATCTTTACTGATGATCTGGATGAGGTGATCGAGTTCACTCTCAGTAAATTCACAGATGACACCAGGTTGGGTGGGAGTGTTGATCTGTTGGAGGATAGGAAGGCTCTGCAGAGCTGGATAAATGGGCCAAGGCCAACAGTATGAGGTTCAACAAGACCAAATGCCAGGTCCTACACTTTGACCACAATAACTGCATCCAGCACTACCGGCTGGGGGAAGAGTTGCTGGAAAGCCCAGGCAGAAAAGGACCTGAGGGGGACTGGTTGACAGAGCCTGATCATGAGCCAGCAGTGTGCCCAGGTGGCCAAGAAGGCCAATGGCATCCTGGCCTGTACCAGGAATACTGTGGCCAGCAGGACTAGAGAAGGGATTGTCCCCCTGTACTTGGCAGTGGTGAGGCCATACCCTGAATGCAGTGTCAAGAGCAAGTCTTGAGAAGGTCAACAGGACTGGTGAAGGGTCTGGAGAATAAGTCGTATGAGGAGCAGATGAGGGAGTTGCATTGTTTAACCTGGAGAAGAGGAATCTCAGACGAGACCTCTACAGCTGCACTCTACATCTACCTGAAAGGAGGTTGCAGCCAGGTGGGGTTTGACATCTTCTCCCAGGCAACCAGTGACAGGCCAAGAGGACATAGCTTCAAGCTGTGCCAAGAGAGTTTAAGGTTGAACATTATGAGGCATTTCTACACAGAAAGGGTGAATGGACTACTCAGGGTGGTGGTGAAGTCACCATCCCTGGAGGTGTTTAAGAAAAGACTGGACATGATACTTAGTGCCATGGTCTAGTTGACATGGTGGTTTGGTAGAAAGGCTGGACTTGATCTCAGAGGTCTTTTCCAACCTAATTGATTCTGTGATTCTCAATCTGCTCTTCAGTAACTGAATATATGGGCCCTTAGTACTGCATTCATTAACAGTAATAACAGTAGCACTTCTATTAACTGCAATTTTTGCCAAAAGCAACATAGAATATTCTTTTAAACACTGCAGTCTTACCAACAAAGCCTTGGGAAATAAACATCCTTTTCAACTGTCAAACTCAGAGCAAAAGTTCATTTTCTCATTGTCAAAAGCATTCTTTAATCTGAGAAAGTGAAAGAGAATGACTGGTATCATACCTATTCTTTGAACAATCTATTTGCAAGAATAGACATGGACATTACATTTTTTAAAAGATAAAGAAATAAATGTGTTTGGCTAGTGAGATGAAATAATCTAAAAGGCTGACATAATAAGCACCACATCTAACCCAGCAGCTCAAAGGGTATAAATTAGTGGCACATTTTCTTGACAAAGTGATTGGCTACAAAATTCATGCATTCTCCTATTTTTTGCAAGGCCATTTCATCTTTAAAATTTAAAAGCCTTTTTACTGTATAAAACAGAGCAAAAAGATAAAAGATCCTGCAAGGAAGCTGAAATTAGAATAAAGTAATGATGCAGACCTTTGAAATAAATCCAAGGGAAAACATAATGATTCTGGTAGGTTATGTGTGAAACTTCACAATGACATTTCAGGTTTGGTGGTTGATGCTGACTGTCATTTTTGCTTGCCCTTAAGCAAAACTAAACATGGCTAACCAAACCTCTTGCAGCAAATTCTATCAGCTAGATAAGACGTGCAGTACTTAATGTACAGTACATTGGCTGATTGTAGATGTCGCCAGAAAAGAATGTGAGGCCAACTCATTTCTTTTGTTACAAATTCTGATCAAGACAATTTCATCTTAGCACGTAGAGATTATCACTGCGCCACTGATTGGTTAACCTCTGCTCCCATTATTCAGCCTTTTGCATGCCATAAAAGGTCTATCCAATACATATTGGAAAATCAGTGGGAGATTTCCCATTGATTTACATTAGATTGTGCCATAATATTGGGCCCAGGCATTTATTGCATTGATTTAACACTTGGTCATCAGTACTGTCAGCTAACAGAAGCCAAGGAGTCATGGCAAATTTTTTCTCATGACTCATGAATAGATGAGAGCATTAGACAAAGCCAAGTTCTTATACAATTTATACCCCTTTAATTATCTTCTGTCACAGCAAGTTATCATTGTTTTTAATTAAGCAGACATCCTCAGACTGGCAATATGTGCTGTTTCATCCCTGCTGGAAATGTTTATTTCTGTTTTGAAATTTTAATATGAAATATCAAGGAGGTGGAAGGAGAGCAGAGGTTTCAAGCACCCAGACATCAAGTACTACATCTTATGTTTCCCTAACTTTCTTCAAGGTGAGCAGTCAAGATAAGCCAGTGATCTGCAGCCCATCTAATTTGTTTTTCCATCATTTTCTTAAGTTGTCTTATGTGCAATAATGATTACAGTGTAAGTGACACTGCTGGGAAAATCAATTCTTCCTCACTGAATAGAAAATAAATTACACTACACTTGAATCATAATTGGTAGTTTCTTTATTTTGTTGGACATGAAGTTAACCCAAGAAAGTTCTGTGTCTTCTGGCAAAGGCACTGCTTGTTATAAAACATTAAGAAATCCACTTCTGATCGAAATGTAATAAAAAATGTTTATGGATCTACACTGAATTTTCTGCCAGATGTTCAATATCATGACCTTGGAGACTATAAAGTCTCTGAATATTTATTAGCAAGATGGAAGTCTATTCCAGATAAGCTTTGAACCATGTTCATTGCTGGATCATGTGAATGACTTTCACTAGTACACCTGTCATATATTCTATTATTACAAGATTACTATTCATCTTTTGCTGTTTATCTGTAATTCAACCACACCAATGAAAGACTTTTATGTGCTATATGTGAGGACAAAGCCCACATAAATGATGCCAACTTTTCAGCCTGAGGATGAATGGGAGTTAGCAGAGGTTATCAGCACCGAGCATTGTTCTTACACCTCTAGAGTGTCACATGGTGCACTAAAAACCTCTTCAGTGTACTGTACTCGATGGTATAAATTCAGAACCAGTATTTTGTACTTGGCTTAAATTTATCAAAAATTTCTATTGGAGAGGTTAAAAAAAAGGCGGGGGGGCGGGGGAGGTGGGGAGAGTGTTTAAGTGCATAGCACTTGTTCTTCAGAGCTGATGATAGGGGTGTTTAGGATAAAACCCCCGTGGTGAAAGGGAAGCTCTTTGTGGTATCTTAGTGATGAACAATACATGCAGATCCAGGGCTGATAACTTGGGGTTCATCTGAGACTTGAAAAACTGTTTGGGGATTCAATTGGCTTTTCCTTGGTTTCATTATTGGGGGAGGAGGCCAGTATTAATCCAAACAAGCTTACCTGGAGTCATCCCCCTCTTACCCTGAGTAAGGAGGCAAGTAGAATTTTCTACCTTATCCTACCCTTGCAAGTGGCATTTGGTGTTGCAGACAGTTGCTGTGCTGCTCCCCTACATTGCTGTGACCGATCTAGATCCCGGCCCTTGTCACAACACCCGTGCAGATGTGTGCCCTGGCAGAGGTGTCCCGTGCAGAGTGGGGACCCAACTGCTCGCACAGTCCTGCTCCGCTCCTCAGTCACCAGAACCCTTGCCAGTAAAACTCTGCATCTTCCCCAGTGTCCCTTTGGGAATAAAGAACTCAATAAAACAAACACAAAACATAATGGGGCAAACAAGATGACTGTGTGCCACTACCCCCTCCCATTGCCAAAAGCCTGATTGAAGTTAATGGCGATCTCTTTGTTCCCCTCCAGTGAATAATCCTTGGCTGACTATTTAGGGTAGAGAGAGCTTCTTAATGTTCACCAACACTCTTTCCTAACCTCATATGTGGAAAGACACTTTTCCAGAGATTGACCAAGAATCTCTTCACCTGAGCATTAAATCCTAAATATAATACAGGATGCTTTGTGCTTGTCTGCCTACTTTGTTTTGTCCTCCCTGTAAATTCCTGTGTTTATCTTCAGGCCAAAGGATTAGTTTCATGATTTTTTAAAAATTTTTTTATTCCCCTGGGGAAACAAAAAGGCAAGAGAGTCTGTGTTTGTGCTTGAATAACCAGGACTATTGTCAGGCTCTGTGTCCAACTCTGTGTACAGCTGTTTTGGGAGAAATACTGAAAAGCTGCAAGTGGATTCTTGTATCACTTTATCACATTCATACAAGAGAAGACACCCTTTGGCTTATAATGATAAGCCAAAGGGTGTCTTGATCGATTTGCTCTGGGCTTTTGTTCTTCTTCATAATTTGAGCTATTGATTCTATTTATTAAAACTAATTTAAAAAACACAAGCCCTGAGTGCTCTGCTGTTCCAGATCAGGCTGCTTCAGGCAGTCTGATCTGAAGCTAATCCATTCACTGCTGATTTATTTTCACTCTGTCTTCAAGCAGACTTCTGTTCTGTGGTGGGGTTTCTTTATGTTGGTTTGTNAAAAAAAAGGCATTTATTTCACAACTCCAGTGCGAGTAGGGGGGGGGTCTAGATTCCTTTTTCTGATATACGAAGTGAACTCAGGAAGGTTTACCTGACTTGTTCACATGCAGGGTTTGTTCAGATGGTGGCCCACTGTGTATTGTTCTCTACTGTGTCAGATCAAAGCACTACGTTTATTACTAGAAAAGAAAGTATTTGCTTACATATGCTCATCTTGCCATCTTACAGTTAATGGCACTTGCTCTGTTCCTGAATTAAGGACCCACAGAGGAAGTCCTTTCTCCACTACTCCTGGAAAGCACAGGATTGTCTAAGGGCTAATTGATAGTTCTCTGAAAATAAATACCTTTATTCAGACTTAGGTAAATCAAATTAATCCCCTATATTAAAAATTGATTAAAAATAGATCCTTAAGGATATAGACACCTTTTAGCACCAAGCTGGATTTTAGTTTCTGGGCAAGGATCAGCATTCAGTGACTTAATGGTATTTATTTACTCTCAGTGCATTTTGCCGGTGACACTGCTGTAGCCTTATTTCCTCAGTTTAATACAATTATTTAAATCTTCAACCTCTAAATTCTTTAGCTGGTTAAAAACTCTCTGTTTGTGTCCTGCTTGTGCAGGGACTTTGCGCTGCATCTACCGCATCCTTCAGTATTTGTCTAATATGTTCTTTCCACAGTAAAAAAACCTCGTAATCTCTTCCTGATTTATCCTGAGGTCTGCTTGGTCATCCTCACATTCTAAAGCCTGTGATTTCCTCTGCAATATGTCAGAACTATCAGATGGAATAAATCAGGCAAAACATACTCTTTGATATTGTCGTGAAGGAAACGGGCACAGGGTAGTATAGAGTAGTATCTTCCAGTGCCTTGGTCTGTTTTTAAAAACATTGTGGTTTACTTTAGAAACAAAATGGACACGGAAAGATGGAGTAAGTGTTACAGAATATTTCTTTGTAAGTTAGGAATGCCTTATGTAGTGCATTCGAAAGATATCTTTGTTTTGACTTCAGAGCCACAGGTTATTGATAAGGTACTTGCTACAACCAGCATTTAAGCAAAACCATAGCTGTTCAGATACAGTATGAGAGCAAATCCATGCAGCTCGTTTATGACTTGATCTTGCCCCAAACTTTCACAGAGATGTTGTGAAGCCCAGAAATGATATTCTGCAAGTGGTCAGCAACTCCAGTTTGACCCATCAGCATCAACTAAGGGCATGCTAGATCCAGTTTCCACAATCCGCTTCCTTGCCCCCAGGTCTCCAGGCAGGGTTATAGCCCTGCAAATGCAGATGATGATAAGTTTTACTTCTGTAGGAAAGGACCCCCTCCTTTGCCTGCTCTCTTCCTGCAATATCAGCTGTGGCTATGATAGGTTTGATCAATTATCTTATGTACAACAGGGATTTTTTGGGAACTGCTAAGGGTAGCTTAAAAATAGGGCAAGCTTTTAAGATATCTTAACAAATACTCCTCCAGCATCCAAATAATTCCAGTCCAGAGGGTCACCTGAAATTCTTGTTGTTTGTTTAATAATCCTAATTTATTGGTCCTCAAATTACTTGTACGCTCTATATGTCAGTCCACATCAACCTCTTGCACCCAGATGCACTGCATGAAGTCCATGTACACTGCATGAAGTCCTCTGTCCTCTTGTTTGCTTGGAATCTTGCTGGCTCTGGCTTCAAATCTAAGTTTTTGAAGAGATGATAAAGCATCAGCCCTTGCCCACCCTATCCAAGACTTCTGCAGACCTTTAGCAGCCCTTTAACCTTTCCATGATGAAAAGTCACAGCCAAATTGGTTATTCCTCTTACAAAAGCCATATCATGTCTTTGATCAGCAACACTGCCTTCCTCTTTACCTTTCCCAGTACTCATATACTCTTTTTGAGATGGAAGGGATCAGAACTGCATCCTCTGTTCAAAGGCTATGTGAAACTGGGTTTTTATGGTAAAGAAGGGAGAGAAAAGTTTTAGAAAAAGAGTGTAGCAAATGAGTGACACAAAACCCTTAAGCATTTCACAGAATCACAGAATATGCCGAGTTAGAAGGGACTTACAAGGATCATCAAATCTTTTAACTGAGTTAACCTAAGAAGCAATCCTGTCTTTTGTAGTGTAACAAAATTTTCAGGAGCTGTAAATATTGAAAAACACTTCAACACTTCAATCTAGAGATCACCTGTTTCAAACAGTGTCAGAACAGGTGGTGTTTGGTTGTGCTGAACTGCGTATACCTCCCCATTTTGGCTGAGCTGTCACAGTCTGACCGCAGTGCAGATTCTTTGTCATTCTGATGAGTATCTCAGCAGAAGGATGTGTATGTCTCCAGTTTGGCCTGGTTCAGAGACATTTTGAGTAAAGGGATATCTTGGTAGTAAAACCTCTTCACATGTTTTGCTTTTGTGTATTTATCCATTTCTTCTTGAATATCTGTCATCCACGATGTTCTGCAGCAGAGTTACGGTGTTGAACTACATGTTTTGTGAAGACTAAACTCCTTCTTTGCAGATCCTCTCACTTAGATCTTGTCTTACTACCGTGGTCATCATACATATTTGTCACCTTGCTCCACTCCCCCCACCAGATCACCTGTGACTATTTAATGCAGGCCCCATGCAGGCCTCTGTGGGATGCCATTCATGATCTTCCTTCACTGAAATGACTGTTATGTCTAATTCTTCCAGTGAGGTTTTCATAGAATTGTACAATCATTAAGGTTGGAAAATACTTCTCTAAAATCACCAAATCCAAACATTAAACAAGTACCACTATGTTCACCACTAAATCGTATCCCCAAGTACTACATCCACATGCATTTCTTATCCAATTTAATGCAAGGAGACGCTTATCACAGTCATTTAGAGAGCTGATGACACCATCATCATTCAGGGATGATGATGGAAGGGTGTGTGGGAAGGGGGAAGAAGACTAGGTTTCACCCACTGTGGTTAGATGTTGCAAAGAATATATTTTCCCAGGCATAACTGCTAAACTCTTTCTCAGAGGTCTTCCATAATCTGCAGCTGTGCCATGACTACGTCAAGTTTCTTCCATTTCTATTTCACTCTCCTGTCACCCTTTTTAAGAGAACCATGTATATTTATTATTTTTAAGTGTTCCATAGAGGGTTCATATTTGAGAAGCATTCTGAAGGTGAAAACACGAAGCACATCTTCATTCCGAGTATAAGCTAGTATTTCAGTTGCCACTGTGGTCCAGCTGGCCTCTTTCTGAAACAATAATAGTCACTTTCAAATGCAATAAAGATCCATACTTGACACTAATTTGCCCTGTGTGTTACTGAGAAGACACCTGTCAGTCTCAGTGGATTTAAAGTTGAGGCAGTATTTTAAGGACACTGGTACACCAACTGCCACACTATATTTAGTCAGGATCATCATTTTAATATGTGAAAATAAATTCATCACTAGTGGAAGATAGATGGATAAATTCAGTATTTGCAGTGGCAAGGGAATTCTTGCTAAAATAATACAAAAACATGATTATATGTTTACTTTTGCACACAGAGAAGTAATGAGAATTCCTTGCTTTTTCATTCCCTATCAAGTTGGTGATGTCTATGGGGAAGAGATCTCAATAACAGAGAAAGACTGTGAGGGAGAAGAGATGCTCTCAGGAGAGTGCAGGATGAAATTGAAAGAGTCCAGGCACCTGCAACTGATATCCCTGTGATTGTTTCCCTCAGCAATCTCTAATATATATGCTGAGAAAAGTTCTTGGTGTGGTACCTCTGTGACTAGGAAGAGGACCAGAGATGTGGGAATGTGTGGTGAGCAATGGCAGTAAACAGCAATGTTTACAGGACTTGAATAAAATGTGCTAAGTGCATTGCAGTGAGAGGACTGTAAGCTCTTTTAAACATATAGGAACCTGTTGCTCACTTTAATCTCATGGGTACTCTCATTCTCCATGTGCTTTGTGGTTCCTCCTCCTGAACAGGCAGCAGTAATTCTGGAAGCCAGCTTCCATCCCCCTGAAAGAGCCAGCAGAGACATTCAGATTCGACGAAGGCATGACTGGGGAGTTTTGCTTTTTCACTTGGTACTAGTGTAACTAAAGGTGGGGTTTTTTTTAACTTTGTCACTTTTAGTGTTATTTCAAAACCTAAGTGTTTAAAATTTAAATGTGGGTTTCAGTATGTAAAAAGAAATAAATGCTCCACTCACCACTGTGGGGGAGAAGTGGCAGTGTATGGCATAGCCTGTTTTTCAGGCTAGTTATGTTAGCACAAGTCTAGCTGGTGCCTTGAGAAAAGCAGAGTACTTTTTGCATGTGCTCTGCATCTGGGACCCCTCCTTCGGGAGATGCTCTTTTCCCAGGACTGCCAGTTGAGTTAGCTGTGTTTGGCATTCGCACTGCTCTTTGGAAAATATAGCACGTAGTAGATAGCAGAGAGAATATTTATTTTTACAAAGTTCATATTCAGATACAGAGAAAAAAAGAGTGCAATGAAGTCTCCAAGTGCTGTTTCTTAAATGGTTTCTGACTGCTTTGGCACCAGGAGTATCTGATATCTCATTACAACTGCAAACAAGCCTTTGGATGTATCCAAATTAATCCAAATATTTGGTGGAGATCCTGTTACTTATTAGGCTATGTGTGTTAATTAGGGAATGTAACAGTGAGTGTCATTAATATTCTGGGATATTTCAGCTGTTTCCTGTTAAGCAGCCCAGGTATAGTGCCTATGAAGATATGGGTGAGAAAGGAGATAAAAAGAACACTAGTTGTTTCTGATGAATTTACCAAGTAAGATGAAGTGAGCAAAGTTATTTGGTGTCTTGCTATACAGAAATGGGTCAGCAAGAAGTTTTGCAGAAAAGCTTTCTTTGTCTTTTTTACCTTTACTAAGGCATCCAACCCAGAACTTAAGATTTTGTCCATAGAGAATTTATCTCACTCAATAAAAATCATGTATGGTGGGCCTGCCAACATAGAAAGTCCCAAGGTCTTAGACGTAGAAACACTACACACAAAGAACACTTGTCACCTTTCTGCTACGACCTCAGATGATGAACAAACCACTGTTCTCTCCCTGCTGTGAAATAAGATCTTTTTTGACACATTCTGGGGACAGGGAAAGAGTCTAAGTGACTGGCTGTGTGTGAGCAGGATGGCTATTCTTGCACTGAATCAAAAGAAGGGAAGAAAGTTTTGAAGACAATATCTAAAAAGCCTCCCATGTGGTTGGACTGTGGACTTTTTCCAGAACCTTATTTGTCTTGACAAGTTGCCCATGGGAAAGAACACAAAGTAAAACACTCTTTTTGCAAGAACAAAATACCCAGTACTTGTACAATGCTCCTTTTGTTAGGAAAATATGCAGAGATATTAATATAAATAGATGCAACACCAAAAGTGTGCTCAGAGAGAATGAATTTTTAATGGCCCCTCACCATAAAGATCCTTGCAGATATCAAGGTCAGATTTTAAGGAAGTTGCACATTTATCCACATGTTGTACATTTCTCAAAAGCCCACATGACTAAGATGTGAGGAATAAGGATGTGCTCTTCTAAAAGTAGTGTAGTGTCTTACAGAATAATCAATACTAATAAAAGTACAGCTATTTGTAAAAATAAAGCAATCACTATTTCCTGGCTCTCTGTAACCAAGACGGGATAACTTCATTCACTTGTGTTATTTATCTTACACGGAACACTTTTCACAGCATGCCCTTGACATTAATAGAAGCAATTTTAACTGTGCTTTCAAGCTTACTGGTGGCCTTTTTTGTGGGTAACTCGTTCCAAGCAGTTAAACTCTTCCTGGATGAGAACATGATAACTGTGATTCTGATCGCAGACCTAAAGAGAACTTGTTTGTTGCAATTTGCGCTTGGCAACAAACCTTTTTTCTCTGTGTGTGCTTAATGTAGAGGAATCCAGAGCTGCATCTTTGCTTTGCTTGATTTCTGGGTAGGTTTAAAGGAAGGAGATCCTTCCTTTCAAGACACCCTTGCTTTGCCTGCTTTACCTGATGCAAGGGTTCAGGCCACACACTTTGCTCTTTGACTTGCAGCCACCTGGATCCACTGAAGGGATCAAGATCCTTGTATGAGAGGGTGATCTGCCCAGGTCATTTATGTTTGCGTCATATCTTGTTCATTACTGCTACTTCCACCTAAATCTTTAACAAAAATTTTTGGCAGAGACTTAGAAAAGGAGTTAACACACACAGGCGGCTGGTCTGAATAGCCGCAGCACTATTCTTCTCCAGCTTTGCCTCAGTGTAATGTCACCCAACCTAAATTCACTGAAATAAGTACACTAAGTGCAAATATTTCAGAATGAGTAAAAATCTTGGTGTTGCATTTCTTTCTCTGATTGGGAATTTTGCCATCTTCTCTTTTTCTCTTGTCTTCCATCTTGTGTTCTTTGAGGATTTTTTAATCCCCATCTCCAGATTCATTCCCCCCACCCCCTTCATTCAAGCAGAGCTATTTAAAAGCATCTTGGAGCTTTATTTTTAACTGCCTGCACATGTGACCTCAGAAGCTATGTGCTGTGTCGTGGGGGGAAACAGCAGTGTTACTGAGGACAGCCTAAGCTTTGTCCAGAAATGAAAAGGGTATCAGTGCTGAGACTAAACATGCTATGATTTTGGAAAACTAAGGCAGGGAGGAGGGAGAGTAAGCTTTACAAGCGCATTGCTTGACCACTTTTACAGTCTTTTAGATGCCTTTTTTTTCCCCCTCACAACAATTTTCTGTCCTTCCTTATCTCTCCTTATCAGCTGTTAGCTGCTGAGCGGCACTGTGTGCAACTTATTAGCTGACCTAAGCAAGGTCCTCAGAGAAAAACAAATCCCACAGCTAATTTGATGTGTGTCTGTGTGAGCACCATCACAGGTCTGCTGGGGAATTGGGAATTTTGTTATCCATGTTATGGTATTGTGGGCACGCAAGTGAGATGCCAACAGGACATCGGGTGATCTTGAAATGCTTCCCTTCAGCTTTTTGTGGCTGGGAGGAATTATTACACTGGGCAAGCATTCACTAAATTTAGAATAGGAATACCATCCGTACTATTCATTATCCTTTTAATCTAATTCAAAAAAGGAAAGGAAATTGATTTCTAAGGGAGACCACTGGTTAAGATTAAGGAACAATTCTTCATGAGCCGCTGCACATACTGCCTTTTAGATTCAGACCTACAAATCAGACAAGGATCACTAATAACTTTATAATATCATTTCTAATTGTTTTTACTTTGTACATTATTTCATATAATAGCTCACAAACAAAAATATTTTGTCTCATAGATGCTCTTTACATCACTCCCAGACCTGAAAGGATTCTCAGGTAGCATACCTGAAAGGAGAGCATGTGAACTCCCAGCTTAATCCTCAGTTTTCAGTCAGATAAAAAAATAATCCTGTGTAGCTGAGCATGATATATGATATGGTAAGACATTATATGGTACGGCATATCTGGTTAGTTTGAGTCACCTGCTCAGTGTGTATCCCCAGCCTTTAGCCCACCGTCCAAACTCTTCATTGCAGGGCGCAAAGTGAGGAACAAAGGCAGCCTCAGTGCTGTGCACAGTTCATCAGAAGCTGGAAGATTAGTGTGTTATCAGCACAGTTTTGGTCAAAAGTTTAAACCACAGCACCACCTGAGCTTCTATGAGGAAAATTAACTATCTTCTAGTCATGCCCAGTACAGTCTGAAAGACAGGAGGGGATCACTGTATTCTGTCTTCTCCATAAAATATATATTGTCTAGATTTTCCCTGTAATACTCACCTTTGCCAGCTTTTATTATTCCACAAAAAGAAGAAACCAGCTGCACAGTCAAGATAACTTGTCCTTTCACAAGCACTTGAAAGGGATGAGCGGTTGACTTAATCACATTAGGTGGACACAATAATCAGATGCTTCAATCCAGATTGCTCATGTTAGCACAGGATTATGGTCTTTCATAAATCCATTTACATGTGTGCAATGTAGGGCCTCTCAGACTCTCAAATACATAGATCGTGTCTCAGCTGAACAAATGAATTGCAAAGCTCTTCCTCCATTATTCAAGTGTGCTTGTGCTATCAGGATCCACTTTTTGAAATTTATCTATAATTACATGAATAGTCATTATTAGAAAAATATTCTCCTCGGCTTTGGTTTCCTCTTAAGATAATGCTGTAGCTCTCTGAAAAGATGAGCCAGCAGGATAGTGGAGACATTTTTTGTCACTGCCAGGGCCATTCCTCATGGTCCTCTCAGCCTTACAAAGTCACTACTTTAGCATCTCATGGAATTGAGGTGACTATTATGTCTTTCTCTGTTCTTAAATTAAAGTCTTGTGAGTGTTGAAAATAGCTTTGCAGCATGATATGAATGCATTCTAAAGAACTTTAAAATCAAAAAGCAAATAAACTCAAGCTTTTTGCATTTAGTTTGATGGTTTTTGAAACCTGATGTTTTAGCATCCAATTTTTGACTTTTGTACTCCTCGCTGCCTGCTGTTAGGAAGCAGAAAACATAGCTATGTCTGAAAGCAGCTACAAGCTACTTAATAGATCACAGAAATTTTCTACCTAGGCAACTGATTAGGAAAAATACTCTCATGTTCACATTTATCTATATATGCTCCTTCCCAGTGAGATGTTCACTAGAACCAGACTCTAGTCATAGTGAAGTCATATGGCTATGTGAACCCATTTTAGTGAGCTGCAGGCTTACAAATGTTCTTCATAAATTTAAATTAAATTGCATTTATCTCAAAGGAATCTCATTATTCATTCCAGTGAGAATTAGGACAAAAGTTTAGGGCCTACATGACACAGCTTAGTTGATTTACACCATCTGGGATGTGGTCTGCAGTATCTATTTGTCTCCTATTATGGCATGAAAAACAAAATAGTCCTCCACTGTTTCATTAACTACTCAAGCAGAACCAGAAAAAAAATAAAAACCAGTATGCAGGTTTTTGATGACTTGGGCATTTAATCAAAAGCACATAAAATAGGTCATAGCATCATTTTTTCTTTTCCTGATAAAGCAAAGACTCATATGTTGCTTGTGCTGGAACCTCCAGCACATCTCCAAAGCAAGAAGTAAAAACAAAGAAACAATCAAAAAGAATTACAGATAGTAAATTAAATTTCACTGTAAATCTTTTTGTGACAAAATGCACATTGCTGCAGAGGATTAGAAGGTGATAGCATCAGTGTATTAGCTCAGAGATTAAAGTAAAATGTTCTTTAAAATCCTGTCACATTTATTTCTTCAGAACCAAATTTGATGATTTAGTATTATGGTCACTGGATCTTTTTGGCTTTTTATTTTATTTTCCTTTGGTCCTTAAGTTATAAAGTTTATAGTATCTGCTTGACATAGTTCATTTTAACGGCATGAATTTGCAATTTACATGAGTCAGGGAAGATAATTCTACAATGCACACACTTTTCTGATTAACTGTGTGTGACTTAAGTAGATCTCAGAATTGAGTTTTAAAGAGTGTTTTTAAAAACCTAAATTCAACCAGGGTTTATGAAGCAGAAATTATTTTTTTTAAGCAGTCTAATTTCTGATAATCAGTGCAGTCCTTTGTTGTGCAAGGTTATTGCCAGTGGCAGGGGCAGAGCCGCCTGGCAGGAAGAGTGCTGGGAGGAGGGGACATGAAAGCAGAGAGGGAGCAAGTTCTAGTGGAAGATTTATGCCAAAGAGCGCCTCAACAACTGTTTAAGAAAACCCTGTGGGACCAGGGCCTGAGAATTCATTTGATGAATATGTAAAATACATCACTTTACACATAAATGACTAACCTCACAAATGTGTATTTACATTGATTTGATTAATGTGCACACTTCATAGGTTTCTTATACACTTTTTTTTCAGAGGCATTTAGCAGAAATTACTTGTATGGGTCCACTTTTTTATCTTCTTATTTACCGAGTCTTTTTCATCACCCATATGCTGGGCACCAGATACTTGAATAATGACATCCAGTCCTCCATCCTTTTGTGATGAGGTCAATCTCCTTTCTGTCACAGGATTCATGTGGGGCTGGATGGAAGAACGTTAATTTTTCTGGAGGGTTTTTTTTTTCCTTTATGTCTTGTGTTCTGCCTGTCTCAACTACTTCAGCTGAAGAAGAGTCTATTTTAGGAAAAGATCAATGAATCTTTTCATAACTGGAAATGTTAGAGGGTTGTTTAGGAACATTTTAGCAGTACCTGCTAATTTTTGTTCTTTGCATCTTGTCCCTTATAGGCTTTAAGTGACATTATGATATCTCTCTTACATTAGACTCAGCCAAACAGAAACAAGACGTGTGTGTGTTATTTGGTCTTCATAGTGAAACATAATGCAAGTCATCTGTTTTAGAGGCTTCAAATTAACTGAGACTCCATTGTCCTAAATAATCAAGTTTACATGTCTCTGTGTAAATAAACAGAACAGCAGGAGAGAGTTCTGCCCTAGTCCTAACAGATCTAGCTTTAAGTAGCAACATTTTTTTAGTAACTTCATAATAGAGGAATTTACTCACACATGTTCATAAGACAAACTAAAATTATATAATAAAGAGGCATATAAAACACTTAACATGAAAAATAGAAAAAGCCGTGGGACTTTTGGATGTTCAGTCCAGAGAAATACATAAAGTATGTGTAATTGTACAACTGGAGCAGACCTTTCCTATCAACAAACTCCCTAAGACTCACTTTCAACAGATGTATTTAAGTCAGGATTTAGAAACCTTTCCTAGCTATCAGGGTATGTATAGGAGCACTAGGCCACACTTAAATCTACCTTATACCTCTGCACATACTAAAAAACTATAGTTAATACTGCCATTCTTCTATTTCCAGCTATATATATTACCTTCACATGATTCAGGAAAACTGTGTGAACATCTGGATCTTGTTTCCTTTCCTGTGATTTCTGCTCTCTCATTTAATAAGTTTTTGGTGGTTCCTACACTGGAGTCCTTTCTAGGACTTCTGGGACCTGCTGTAGCCCAAATAAGATTAGCATCACTGAACTTTGGACTTAAAAAACTATAATTAACAATTTTATTTTTTTTCCAGAGAAATCAGCTCTAACTGTAAGGCCTCTAAAAAGTATAAGTTCCCCCTTGTCTTCTTTGGTGGCACAGGGAGTCTAGCCCGGGCTGTGTGATGCTTGAGCCTGAACAGGGAGAGGTCTCTTGACCACTGAGCATCCTCCTGAGGCATGAAATTCAAGGGTCTGTAGCACTCAGGGAAAGGGAGGACTTGAAGAGAGGGCTCCCATTTCATGTCTCTGCTTTGGCTGCCAGGGCTGCATTGAGAGGTCACAATGCTTCCTTCCTCAAGTCAAAGTCTGCTGCGAGTGTGGGTCCCTGTGTGTGATGAGGCTGGTGCTGAAAGTCCTGGGAGATGAGATTTGATGTTTACTGGAGGCTAATTTTGAATACAGATTTTTGGATCACCTGACCTTCAGTTTAACCTTTCTCCTGTCTTACTTTGGGCACCTGACTCTGGGTTATCCATTCCATGCCACTCACTGAGTGCTGTCCTTGCAGATGCTTAAATGCTAGTATAAATTTTTTGGACCAAATACTGCATATCTCTCTTATGTACATGTTTGTTAAAGGAAGATTTTCTTTATCTGTTCGTCATGACATGAAATATGCTTGAACAAAGGTGGGTTGTATTCATTTCTTTGACTAGCAAACAAAGCCAAGGAAATGCTTTTCAATTATATTCGCTGTGTACCTCAGTAAGAATTGATACTGAAAAGCCAGTATCTCAAGTTAAGTACAGATTGATTCTTGGAGACTAATTGATGAGATTTATTGATAATGCAGCATTTGGCTACTTATACTCCTAATCATTATACAGTTGATAATTCAACAAGTAGCTGAGTCTAATTTTCAGTGTTTGTTATACCATTAAGGCTGGCTTTATTAAGCTACTGAGAGATGTTTAAGAACAATTAACCTTAATTTTTTTAAAGTGGCATGTGAAATTTCAGCCGTTAAAGTTCAATTCCACTTTAACTGCTCCAGGGCATTAGACACATGGCTACTGAATTCTGGCACCTTATTAATGCAGGATATCAGAGTCTTCAAGAAAGAAACTCAATGTCTGACTTTTAGTTCTATGCAGATCTGGTTTTCTCATATAAGTAATGCCATATATGAAAGAGGTTCCCTTCTTTCCGTTAGATTCTGTATCAGAAAGTAATTTCTTATTGTGGTGAAGCATGGCACAGGCCAATATTTAATTTAAAAATTGCAAACATCCTGATGATCTGCTCCTGCAGAGAGAGGATTTATTTTAGCACATTGCCATAAAAAATTATAGGTGGCTTTTCAGACAAAGCCTGCTTTCCAGGGCTCAAAAATTAGAGGTGCATTTCTACAAAGCAGAGCTTGAGAAAGATTTCAAAACAGATCAAAGTTAAAGTGTTTCCTGATGGTTCAGCTTTGTAGCACTAAGCCTGCTGCGTGTTCTGCAAGGATCCATTGTACCTAACTTCTCTGAAAGCACAGCCATAGCTTTGCATGCGTTACACCAGCCCTGCTTTCAGTAGGGTTTTACAAATTACCTAATCCAAGTTAGGCCTTTTCTCGAACCTCTTTCATCCTCCTAACATTTGCATAATGATCTCAATACTGTAATTCTTGTGTGACAGTATGTTGAAGCTCTTTCTGATTTACATTAATGATAGTACAAGAATAATGCATTACCAAATTGTCTTTCAGGCCTGAGAATACCATAAATTTCAATGTTTAAAAAAGTGTGGGGCCAAGTTCACTCCTGGTGTAATCACAGTGATATCTCTAGAGCGAGGTGAGGTGTGCATTGACTTTATCCTGCTTAAGTATATATTAACTCATGATAGGGTAGATTCCACAAAAAACCTACAATTAAAAGATGGGAACCTTTTACATTGGTACTCTGTCAGAGTAATACTTTTTTCCCTAAAGCTTTGATTAAAACTTGATTACCTCCCATGAAAATTCTAAGCTAATCATTTGAAATAAAACATAGATGAGTATTGCATGAATACTTTATGTGAACAGTAAGAAAGTAAGTGTCTGGTTTTGAGCATTGTGTTAAAATTTGCAAGACTGCACAGCAGGCAAGAGCAGGCTGAGTTCCCCTTTCTGTCCTTCAGATCTTACAATGAGGCAGCATAGACATGAGCTGATAGGCAATCCCAAACAACCATGCAGAAACAGTTATGAGGTGATAATAATTAGGGGTGGTCTGGCAGATATGCTTACTGAAAAAGATTTCCATAATAATTCAGAAAAAAATTCATCTCCATTTCGATGAGAAAACAGAGTAAGAAAGTGAATCACAGAGTGTGACAAATGCATGTACGTATGCAATGTGTTCTTGTATGTAACACAAGTTGGTTTGTTGATTTTTTTGAAGAAAAAAATATTTTTTAAGGAGTGTCACTTAATGCAACCAGTATTACTTGACATCTTGCAACGAGCAGGTTATGTTAATATATACAATTGTTTGTTCACACTGCCTATGATTGATTAAATGTGTAAAAGAAAACAACTACCCAGATAACACCTTATTTTTCCGAAGAATAGTAGTAACCTTACTTTCTGTTTGTTGACTGCCATCAGAAGTTTTCTAGTCCTCTTTGTTTGTTGTGATTAAAAGAGATTACTCCAATTTAACAAAAAGGTTTCTATGATATTTTAAATGGTTCCTTTATCAAGCATGTTCTGTGACCTTTAAAAATTGTAAAAATGTCCTGGAGCAGGTATGATTGAGTTGTATATTACAAAGGCCTAATTTTGTGGCACATTATGAACTAATTATAAGAGGCACCATGAGAAGCAGTAAATTTATTAAAGTTGCACTGTTGGGAGACAGAAGCTGATTCCTTAAATTGTCTGTGCAGCAAGTTGAGGCTTATCCTGCATGAGCACAGATGTAGCGCTTTACAGCCTTATAAGCAACTCACCCCAATCTGGATCCACTGAGCTGCTTCATCCTGTGCTTGAGCATCACTCAAAAGAGTGGTCGAAATGAGAAAGGCACTGTTCCCCCCCAAGCACACAGAGGAGCTGCAGGTCTGGATTTCTTACTGAAGCAAACAGGGAAATGGCAACTACTGACAGATGCTTTCTTCCCTGAGAACACCCAGTAGTCACTCAACACTGCTGTAATTTTGGTCCGAGCAGGCAGTTGAGAGTCCCACAAATCCTTTGAATGTTACATCTGTATTTAGATGCCAAAGCTTTCAGCCACGAGACCATCCTTGTGCCAGTGGTAAAGGTCTCTCCTGTGCTCGCAAGGCTACTGTGCCGTCCTGTGTTGTGAACAGGGAATAATCACACCATTTTCTCTCTTTTCAGGAGATTTGTCCTCACCAAGATGAGAGTCATTCCAAAAGGATCTTTTGCAGGACTTGTTGATCTAGAGAAAATGTATGTATTATGTCAACAGCTATTTCACTCCAAGCAGCAGTTTCTGATTACAGCTCCTTTACAGCCCATGAGCAAGAGCCCTGTCTCTGAGCTTCATATGGTTTCATCTTTCTGTTAAAAAAAAAAATTGAAACTATTTCGAATAACATCATGTTCCAGAACAATGTTGTCATAAGAATGTTCTCATATCACCAAGCAGACAGGCTTCAGTCAAAGAGTTGCTTAAACATGGAATGTCATTGCTGTAAATAAATACAGTGCCATAACAGAAAATCACAGGAAACTGATTATTTTGAGAGTTTTCAAATGAAACAGTGGAAGGATTAGGGAGGAAAGTACTCCTGTTAATAACAGGTCAACCAATTCCCTTTTCACTAATGAATAAATAGGATTGTTTTGTGCTTGTTCAGAGTCAGCTGGCAAGATGTATGAGGGAAGTTTCTTTGGGTAAATCCAAAAATCTTAGCACATAAAGTATGCAAGCACCTAATTTCTGTAAATTTTAGTGATAAGCCTGAAGTGATAAGTCTGAAGATACAAGAATGAGCACCTTTGATGCGCAGATGTATCATACATTCACTAGTATGCCACTGTGGATATATTGCAGCTCCACTACTACTAGAAGGAAAACCCCTCAGTAATTTGTTTCCTATTGTTCTTTAACAACAGAAAATCCATGGATTAGCTGGTGCTAGCACCAAAAATGATACCTGTCACTGTCCAACCCCTATTCTGGGACATGTATGTTTTTTCCAACTTATTTCAAAAATGACCAAATCACAACATTTTGCTTAGAAACACAGCCGGAGTTCGCACCCCGATAGGAGAGGATCACAAACAGGCTGTTCACCCAAGAGTGGGAGTGGGGAACTTAAAATTCAGTGCCCTTTTTAGTGCTGCATGTGTAACAGCAAAACTCAAAGGGACAGTTCTCTGCATCATTTCTATCCTTTTCTCTTGTACACTAGTAAGGAATGTCACAGAAGGTGGACATAGCAGGTGAAGACAGGGAAAAGATTTTGAACCNGATGGATGGATGGATGGACAGACAACAAACACTGAACATACGAGAAGAATAGAAGAGCTTCTGGTCAGTAGCAAGCAGTAAAGCTCATATGGCATCTGGCCTTTTCTGAAGTAGGACATCCATTTCAGGGTATTGCTGTAGGTTCAGGAGTCTTTTCTTAGCATGTCATACAAACTAAAAAGCTTCCAGTTGCTGCATCCCACTCATGGAACCAGACTCTCATAAACCCATCAAGCACCACTGTAAAAGGTCATTTTTCTTGAGAAACAAAATAAAGTCTTACTTTTTGAGCACAAGTTACTAGTTAGGACTAAGATCAGCTCTGTACTGCTAGTGCTGTTAGTACGTCTCCCCAGTCCCGCATTGTTCCTTTAAACCAAGTCCTTATGGAAAATCATTGAGTTCTCTTGATTATGAAATGAATTGCAAAGTGCATTGCAAACTGCTGCTGTTATCTTTAGTTACTCAGAAACCATATGTCAGATAGGTATGAAGGCATTGAATAGGCTGTCTCTAAGTGGTGATTTATTGTTAACCAAAAAAACTATATATAGAATTTTTTTCAATTTGAAAATACATCCATCTACTAGTAGTACATGGAGGAGAAATGGGGACAAACAGTTTATAGCAAAACATCCTTGAAAATAGAAGTGTGATAAATATGTAAATGAAACCAATCAGCATCAACAAAGATGCAGTATTTGCAGATGATATGGCAAACAGATAAAATTTGAAATAGCTCACAAATCCTAAACCTAACCCATAAAACATTCATCAGAAATATTCATGATAATGTAGGGACAAAAAAGTGGGTAATCAAATAATAGATTTGCATATAAAAACACAGTCTTTGTACGAAAGCCTTTTTACTCTTGCAAGATCATGCACAGAAAGAAAGATTAAGCAAACTGTAGCCTATTTGCGGGGAAAAGCTATTAATAATGTTATACCTCCATATGGTAAAATGTAGATAACCTGATGTATACAAATGAGATACTTCAATGTAGTAAATGTATGTGCTCACCCAGAACTGAATAGACTAAAAATGAAGTGACAGTGTTTCTTGAATGTGTTACTGAAATAAAACCAGTATCTTGTGCAGTCCAACATATCTGTACATATGATTTTTATCACTAATAAATCATTCCTAGGTGTGTTTCTGAGAACAGGGTAGGTTTTAAAGCCCAGAATTTGGAGGAAAATTGTGGTTCTGAGAATCATCCTTAGGGAATGAGCTGGTTGATTACGAGCTGGAATGTGGTGGTCAAAGGCTGTCTTGGGCATAGGAACCATGGAATGATAGAAGTATTCAGCTCTAAGTAAGGAAGGAAGTAAACAAAACCATACTTTGGACTTTTGGAGGGAAGACTTTGGCCTGTTTAGGACACTGGTTCAGAAGGTCTCTTGGGAAGCAATCCTTGTTAACAAAGGTGCGCTTGAAGGCTGGACATAGTTCAAGAGGGAAACCTTATAGGCACAGGAGCAGACTGTCTCTATGGGCCAAAAGACAAGCTGTCAGGGAAGAAGACCTACCTGGCTGGACAGAGAGCTTTCACAGGAACCCAGGGAAAAAAAACAGAGTTTACAACCTTCCAAAGAAGGGGCAGGTGAGTCAGGAAGAATACAAGGATGTCATTAGAACATGCAGAGAGAAAATCAGAAAAGTGAAAGCTCAGCTAGAACTCAATGTGGCACTGCTGTGAAAGATAATACAATGTTTTTTTGTGAATACATTAACAAAAGTATGGCCAAGGAAAATCTTCAGCCTTTATTAGATGCAGAGTGGGAACAGTGTCACCCAGGATGAGGAAAACACTGAGATACTTAATGCCTCCTTTTCCTCAGTCTTTAACAGAAAGACAGGTTGTGCTCAGGCTAACCAGCCCCCTGAGCTGGTAGACAGGCATGGGGAGCAGAATAAATCCCCTGAAATCCAGGAAGAAGTAGCTAGTGACCTGCTGAACCGCTAACAAGTCTACAAGGCCAGATGGTATTCACCTGAGGGGGCTGAGGGAGCAGGTGGAAGAGCTCGACAAGCTGCTCTCCATCATTTATAATCAGTCCTGGCTAACCAGGAAGGTGCCAGGTAACTGGAGGGTGGCCAGTGTCACTCCCATCCACAAGAAGGGATGGAAGGAAGATCAAGGGAACTACAGCTCTATCAGCCTGACCTCGGTGCCAACAAATGCTGTGGAACAGATTGTCTTGAATGCCATCACATGGCACAAACAGGACAACCAGGGGATCAGGCTGTTGTAAGGTGGGGTTCAACCTCTTCTCCCAGACAACTAGTGGCAGAATGAGAAGTGTCCTCAAGCTGCATCATGGGAGGTCAAGGTTGAACATCATTCTTCACAGAAAGGATAATTAAACATTGGAATGGACTACCCAGAGAGGTGGTGGAGTCACCATCCCTGGAAGTGTTCAATAAAAAACTGGACATGGCACTTTGGTGCTTTGGTTTAGTTGACAGTGATGTTTGCTTAAAGGTTGGACTCAATGACCTTGGATGCTTCCTTCCAAATCAGAGTACTGTGTGAAATATCTGTCTTCTCCAATCTTAATAATTCCATGATTCTATTCAATAATTCCAAGTTAAATAAGCGATGAGATCTCCATAAGAATCCCAACTCTGTTGCATTTACTTTCAAAGTGAATGAAGCCTCTTGAACATAATGACTAAAAATTTCTGGTTTTCAAAGAAAAATAATTCAATAATAGTTTCCTGCTTTCTCTATGCATTTTATTATCTTCCCAAACTGCTGATATCTTTGAAGAGATGTATTTTGCCAGAAAATACCAAATACTTTCAATCAGGCTCCAGTCAGAGCATCCATGCAAGATCTCACTTGTTTTCTATTTGGACTGTCTAAGAACTTCCCAGAACGGACACCTGAGACCATGACTCATTATGGAAAAAATAGTGACTTGGAAATGATGGCATGGTTGCCCTCCCATGAGAAGCTCCAGTTTTAATTACCATGACCAAATCCTTTGAGTTTCATCTGATTTTTTTTCGTTTGGCAATATTTTCATTGGAATATTTTTGCCTTTTTTTTTCTTTTTTTTTTTTTTTAAAAAAGAGTGCCCATTTGAACTATCTCTAGCTTGTCATTATCTTCTCAGCTATCTAAATTATTTGTTACTGATATAAACATAACATGTCCATTCTGTACACTGTCTTATAGCACTACAACTTTCCCCAAATATATCCTAGGACAAAGATCTTCTTGTCTTCTTAGGAAAAATGCTTAAATTTGTGGGAAAAAAATCACAGTCTCTAATTATCAGAGATTTCTCTTAACAAACATACATCTTGAATTTTCATATAAAAACTATTTCAGAAACCCATAAGTCTGAAGAACAGCCTTCCCATCTTGTTACTAGCAGCTCTCCAACTTCTACCCAACTCTGACTTCATGTTAATTGAGCAAATAGGCATTCAAGAAAGCAGATCAGTTATTCTTGGTACATGTTTGGTCTGAGCCTAAGTCTTAGTCAACTGGAGCATGTCAATTCGTCTTGACTCCTGCTTAACCAACCTGTTTACACTCCCAGAACTAATCAACATTCCAGTTACTAAATTAAAAAGCAGTCCCATGCAGGCACATACCTGGCAAAATCAATTTGACATGCTCTGCAGCAGCTATGTCATTTTCAACCTGCACTGAAAGTGCTTAATTTGGAGGAGAAACTATCTGAAGGAATATTAAATCTTGCTTTTTCTGTTGCTGTTTCCTCCTGTTACTACAAGGTAGCAAAGTAGATTTGTGAATGTTGATCTAACAAGGCCTGATTTGGGCATCATATTAATAGGTAGTTTAGTCTGATTACGTTACCGTGTGCAAGCCAAAGAGGCCTCATATTTGTACCCTGAGGCATGATCCCTTTGAAAATTCAATTATTTGCCCTTTTTGAAGAGTTTAAGCATAAAGCTTTGGTTCATCATTTGCTCTCAAATCCAACCACTGTGCAGCCTAAGGAAATTCAGCCATGAAGATAAAGTTTTTGAAGTAGAAGGTGTCACAGAGATAAAAAAACACCATTATTCGCTCTATTTTGTCTTTTGGAGTAATAGGAGAAGGACATTTCTTTAACAGATGTTGGCAAAAGCACATTTTAAGAACATGAACCATGCTACAAATAACAGAGCTTGATGACCTAAATCCTTAAGGAGCTCTGGAAATTCTGGAAAGCTAAAACTTTTAGGGTTGAGGGAATGTACAAGAGTTGATAATCCTGGAAACTCTAGATTTCTGTCTATGGATGACAGCAGGAGTATATGTACCAGCTATCTACAGCTTCCTTATGAATTTATAGGAAAAAAATTAGTCCTTAGTTGTGTATTTCTTTCATCATTTAGTCAAGCTTTTCTGGGTTTTTTTGTTTGGTTGGGTTTTTTTTGTGTGGGTTTTTTTTTTTTGGGGGGGGGGGGTTGGGTTTTTTTGTTGCTTTTTTGTTGTGGCTGGTTTTGTTTGCTTGTTTGTTTCTTTTTTCCTGAGACTGTTGATCCAGTGATAGTTCATAAAAACAAATGCTGCTGGTCTGTGCCTAGATACACGAGCACCAGCTTATTTCATGTACAACAACCAACACAGTGTATGATGCTAAAATCTCTCCTGTTTGCCCCTGTAGGGTAAAGGGCAAGTCACACTTTCACTTAATTATATGATACTGTGTTATTTTTTATGTTTTATCTAAACTCAGGTGAGTTACTTGAGGACAGCAGAGTCCAGAAGAGAGTATTTTGAATCAAGGGATATGTCTTTTCCTGCAACTGATGAATGAGCATGGTTTTTGGCTAGACTCTGGAACTCTCATCTGGAGAATTTGGCATACTGGAAGTCTTACTTTATTTAGTAAGTTTTAAAAACCTGGCGGATTGATGGATTCACTATACAAGCCTTCTCCAGCAATAGCCACCAAAGCTGTCTGGGCTAGGAAATGGCTAACCCATCCCCACATGCTCATGAAATGAGCTTCAATAAGCTCCAGCATGTGATTCTGTAGCACTTGCCAGCAAATACCCCAGAGGGAAGGAAAGGAGGGGGAGGCAGGAATCACGTGATCTGCCTAAGGACGAGCAGTCTGTGTCTTCTGCTACCAAGAAAACTGTTCAGCATCTTGCAGCTTCTCCAATTTTTCTTGCACTGTGCATTGTGTGCTGCCTCATTGGGTATGCAAAAGGCTGTGTTTAAATAAGATCATTAAAGCTGTTTTGAGAAAATTGTTAGAATTCAGTATAACCAAGACATTTGGAAATTGGTTCTAGGCAGGAGTTCCTTTCCATCTTCTGTTGCATCATTCTCATAAATCTGCTATTTATTATTTTGCAAGCAGCAAAATATGGATTTTTAGGATCTGCTGTGATATATAAGTTAAATAGTGCATGTTCACAAAAATATTTATTAACATCCCTAAGGTGAAGGGGGGACATGGTGCATTCGGTGTACCAGAGTACATACTGAATCAAGTGCAAGTCATACTTTGGGAATAAATACTCCAGGGTATATTCTCAAGATCAACTCTATGGATATTAGGTTCTAATTTACATATAGGAAGTTATATGTAACATTCTTCACCTTAAGGACAGGGCATGAAAATAAGTATGCTAGTTAATACATTTAAATTAGTCTAAATATGCGTTTTCTGTCAGGGAACAGAGGACTACTGTTCAAAAATATTAAGATGAGTAACCAACGTAGGCAAAGAAATTCAAAATTCAGGCTGTCATCCTGAAGAATAAATGTTTTAGTGGCACCACTGTTCTGTTGTGGGGCTTCCCCAGCTGTATGCCTGGTCTAGACCTGCACATGCCAGCAGGCAGGCTGCTGCTTGGGCAGGGAGCAGTCACAGAAGGCTTCCTGGCTCCTGCAGGTGGACTTGCAAGTCCCAGAGGCCCCCATGCCAACCCGTGTTTAATGATCAGTGGGTTTGAACCAGGGCTTTTCTACAGTGGAGGGTTTGCTTGCACTTCAGGCCTCTGATGCAACTGCAAACTGTAAGAAACAAAGCTTATCCTCTGCTAGACATGCCATACTCATTTCATAGCCCAACAGCACCTAGGGTGTCAGCCTTCATTTGCCCATTGCAACACTCTACCCTTTGAAACAGGTTCCCATAAAAGGGATTTGAAAGGCCAATAGCTATACAAGCTTCTCCCAGGGGTCCTGTTATGCATCCTTGATGGAGGAGCCAGGCAGAGCTGTGCCTTGTGCTGCTGTGTCTCTGTGTGGCCATGAGCAGATGGGGTACCTTTTCTTCTCCAAGCAATACCATTGCCTGAGATCGACCCTCCTGCAGCCTTTGCAAATATCGTCCCTTGGATAGCAAACTTTTGTGTTTGGTACAAATACATAGGAAGCCTGGCGTTCTCAATTCAAATTATTTCATGAAAGTAGAAGCCATGCCTTGGGTTCTAAACATAGAAAGCAATGAACAAAGACTAAGTGGCTTTATTATAACCTATAAACATTTTGCAGCATCATCGCCTAGCATTCTGCTTTTCCCTGCCAAAGCTTGTTCGTGGAAGAGACCTTGCACTTGCAGTTATTATTGTCATCCCTTGCACAATTACTAAAGAGTGAAGTAGAACTTTATTACCCACATCAGCAACGCACTGCTGATGTCAAAGAGCAAAGGCTTAATTACAACATTGCTATATATTGGGGAAAGCATAATCTGATCTCAATCTTTGGCTAAGGCTTGAGTGGAACAAAACTACACATAAAATAAAAACCCTTAGAAGAAGCTAGGGTATGTAAAATCAGTCAATCAATTAATTAATTAATTGTGTCCATACCAACATTTTCTAAATTTTCTATTCAAAATGTCCCGGAAAATCACACTAATATTTGCATATTTTAATTGGAACACATTAGAGTACAATAAAGGAAGTATTCCATAATTCTTTCTGTGTGGTTTAGTATCTTGATGCTTGCTTTCTTTGATAAAATAAACTTAGAACAGAAAAAAAAATAAAATGAAAATACATTTTGTTATTACTTCTTTTTTTTGAGCAAGAATGAGCTGTGTGATAATGAACTGTTAGCAGAATCTTTATTTGTAAACTGTATTACTGTGAAGCCAGTGTTAAAGACTGAAGTATTTACTGGGAGAATCATTTTGCACATCATTTCTGGTCCCTATTTTACAGCTGTTTAGATGGAGAGAGAAAAAAATAAAAGGGAAGCCACTTGCCTGAATGTATACTAAATGCTTTAATGCCTCTCCCCAGCAACATACTGTCCAGATTACCTGAATTTATAGAAGATGGAATGTGGGCAAATGCTTGTGTGAGTTCCCCTCTTCTTTCAGAAGAAACTTTGATCCAGTGTTCCTCTGCCTTCCACCATGCAAACAAAACAGATCAAGTATATGCTAAATTCAGATTTGGGTATCTAAATAGGCTCTTCAGTAGCCTCATTCATTCCAAATTACCTTTGAGGTAGTTCTTAAAAAAAAGGTCTCTGTCCAATGTCAAAAAAAAACTCTGCAAATGAAAATGTTATGAATTATTAAGATTGTTTTCCCAGTTAGTAAGATTATTTCTCAATAGGCTTGCCCTGCCCTTACACTGTGTTCTGGGTGTCCTTTGCATCCATAAGAGCAAGATGCTGGGGCGGACAGTCTGCAGGTTTGGCATCACAGGGAAAAATTTGCTTCCTCTGAATCATTAGGTTTTGCAAGGCAGTTTCAATCTAGGTCCTTTGCATTAAAGGCATGAGGCTGATTATTGTGACTGGCAAACCTACCAAGGAGCCTCAGAGTTGACAGTCATCCTGTGGTGCAGAATTAATACTATAATCTGTCTTCTTTTCTCCTGTGGATATGCTTAATGCATATTGACGAGACTGGTATGTCTGCTTACTACCAGCCATTTGAGATTCATCTCAGGTACTTTTGGGTGGGTTTTTTGTTTCAAAAGGGAAAGATAAATACTGGCAAAGTCAAAGTTTATTCCCAAAAATGTGTCACTTCTTCTATTTCTTGCTTTGAGGAGCTCCACTCTATTTTGAAGTAAAGAAAGTTTCAAGTTGTATGTTATCAAGTGATTCTTGTACATTCAAGGTAGAATAAGTGACTCAGTGATTTCATAAGTATCAAAATCTGTATTTGCTAAGTAACATAAAATAATTCTTAAGCTGGCTGAGAGATACATTTATTAAACATATGTATGTATATCACAAAATAGAGTGAGAACTCAGAATAGGTGGTTCTGTTTACATTTTATATTTTCAAATATAATTCATTTCTTATTCATCACAAAAGATGGTTCTTCTCACACAATGTGTCAGAATATTGTCCTGATTAAAATAACTATCTTTTTCTTGAATGAAATCAGTATATTCATTCTAATATCTCTAAATAATTTGTAAAAAAAAATAATCCTTTTGTGTGTTAATTACAAAATCACTCCAAAATTTCTGGATAAAATTCAGAATTAAAATGTGTTGACTTGAAAATGGAGACAACTGTAAATACAAAATTAAAACAAAATCAAATAAAAGCAAGCAGCATTAAAATTGACAAACACTTTTTAAAGAGTTGTAAGAAGATTACTACAAAAAGGTTTCTTTCTATTAAAAAAAAAAAAAAAAAACAAAAAAAAAGGAAAAAACCCCCCTACATTCTTGTGTGAAATCAAATAACAAAGCAATTCTTTGAGAAAACATATGCATTTGGAATTGCAGTGGTTGTACCCCAGTTCAGTGTTACAGCACCTGCACCTCCACCTGACAGACAGATGAGGCTGGTGAGGGCCCTCGGCTCCTGGTGCATCGGGGTGCTGTGCTGGTAGGAGTCTGTGGCAGTTTGGGTGACAGCATATCCCAAGAGACACCATAGTGCCATCTCCTTCCAGGTGTATTGAGCTTCTAGGTTTCCTTTACAAACTGTGGCTACTAGGGAAAAATAAAATAAAAATAAAAATTAAAAGGTATGAATTAGAAAATAAAGTGTCTTGGGGGTGGGGAGGATCCATGAGAAAAAAGGCTTTAATAGGATTTTTTTTTCTATTAATCTTTTTGAGTGTATTGTAACTGTACCAGTGAGTGAGTGCAAAAGGTGTGACCTCCTTGAAAATGTGCCAAATTTGCTCTAAATGGGATTTTCTTTAATGTTTATTGTTGCCACTATTAAATGCTGTTTGTTAGAAAGAAGTCCAGCACCAGATTGAAAGTGGTAGTTCAATTTCAGGAGGATTTCAGAAACACATTCCCATATTAATTTTATCCAGCTTTTCTGTTTATTTTAGAAATAATGTTAGTGGAATTGGCATGTTGCAGTGAAGGAGTGTTTCCCATTATACAAATGCTGATATAACCCTCAGCATTTATGGAAAACAAATGTTGAGATGAAGTCAAGACATTTATTTTCTAAGCAGGAGATGTTGATTCTCTGACAACATTATATTGCACAGCCTTTATTTCTATTATGCCAAATGATTGATGTGGATTTAATCATTAGTTTGATGGCTGCTTTGCTCAGTGGAGAGGCAACTGCGCATTTTACCATTATTAGTGAGCTGCATTTTGATTTTTCTATCAAAGGCAGTGCTGGCCCTAATTCATCCCAGGTGTAAAACCAGAGATTCATTATGCCCCTTGTTTGTTTTGTGACCAAGCCAGGCACAATTTGCTCTCAAAATACCGTGGATTTTTGTTTTGATTTCTAGAGCAGGAACCCGGTTTTGATGAAAGTTTCCATGTATGTGTTTGATTCTTTAAAAATACAAAAGAGGGGTGTACCTCTTGTGACTAAACTACTTCCCAAATGGTAGAATATATACACTTATACACTTGAATGCATGCATATGTGTGTATATATACATAAAGCAGTCTGGAAAAGATTTAAATTGCTAGGAGTTAGAATGGTAGACAGATCCTAAGCCAGAAAATATCTTGAATGCTTGGGAAGCCAACACCACAGATGGAAATTACAAATGATTGTGACAGAAATGGAGAAATCTGACAAACTACTGGTATCTGTGCATTTTCCAGTGTACTTAGGAGAAAACTAGGAGTTGGGCATGGGGACACGCTTTTGGTTTTCCCAGTTCAGAACTCCATCTCTGAGAGCTGCTGATGCAACTTGCTGAAAGAGGAAGGTCAAGAGAACATTTCTGGAACAATTATGGAATAGTTCATCCACACAGGGAATATATTTTGTCCACCTCATAGGATGCTTTTTCCTCTGAGGAAAAGAAGTGCACGTAGTAAGTAGGGGCTGCTCAGGCAAACTCCGGTAGTGGTTTCTGTGTTGCCCTGTGGATTGAAGTTTCTTCACTGAAAGGAGCAATAATGAGGAATTCCATGTGGGGAGAAAATCAAACACGTTTTTGTTACTTGGAAGGATTGTTTACTTCTGTCTTGCTTGTCTGCTCAAAAGCACAAAACTTTTCATCTTTATCTGGATATGTTTATCCTTTCTAGTGTAATTAAGAAGTAAAGGTGTTCATTAGATACATCAAATTCTTTTGTCAAAATTATCTTTCATTTTGAATGAGATTTTATGTTGATATGTCTTTCCTTTTTATTTTCCATACTTTTAAGTCTTCTTGTGCTGGATTTTTAAGATTTTGACTCTTCCCATCTGTGCTGTGAGAAGACCTGATCACAATACAGTGAAAAGAAGGTGCTTATTTATTACTTCTTTTCCAGTTAGGTAAGGCTCTCTATAACAGCATCTGAGCACCTGGGAGCAAGGAGCGATGGGTTTTTCCTTTGAGGGCTAATGGGCATGTTCGGAGGGGAACAGTTTGAGGTACTGCAAGAGTCTGGAGGTTTACAGGCCAGAGATGGGAATGTGCCACCAAGGACTGCACTGGAGAGCAGAGAGCAGCCGCAGGGCTGATAAACAAGGTTTGAAAGAGGACAGGGAAGAGCTTAGTGCCACTGAGGAACTTGGCCGTTCAGTACTTAAAGGGGGACTATAAAAAAAAGGGGGACAAACATTTCAGCCAGATCTGTCACAATAAAACAAGGGCCAATGGTTTTAAACTAAAAGAGGGTTGGTTTCAATTACATATCAAGAAGAGTTTTACTATTAGGATACTGAACCACTGAAATGTGTTGCCCAGAGAACTGGTGGATGCCACATTCCTGGGAACATCTGAGGTCAGGTTAGATGGGGCTCTGAGCAACCTAGTCTAGTTGAAGTTGTCCCTCAGGGAATTTGGACCTTTAAAGGTCCCATACAACCCAAATTATTCTGTGGTTCTGTGAACTCCAAACCTCCAAAGACACTGGATGTCATGGCAGAGGAGATTATAAACTCTTCCCAGTTTCCTTCTTATATCCTATAAGGTTTTCCTGCTTTAAAGTTCAGTATCCTCATTGATATTCTAAGATATTTTTTATTTTTTTTTTTCATTTAAAACGCTTTCATTCTTCTTTCAGGCATTCTGTGCAGAGCAATGTCAAGACATGTGACTTCAAAACTAATGGCTTGAAGTGCCATTGTATGGCACTCTCCAGACTGTCTTGTCATTACAATTTCACCACATGCCATGCCTTGGCTCCTCCATTCCCTGAGCTTGACCCTCCATTTGGGACCCAGTGTTATGAGCTGGCATGAGCTGAGGCTGAAGAAGCATTTACAGCAGAGGACTATCCAGAGAGGAACAGAGGGGAGAGACAAGTGGCAATGAATTTCTAAAGAGAAAAGTAAATGGATCACAGGTCATCTGTGACAGCCGTGTGCTTAGGCATAATTGACAGCACGCACTGTTTATTTAAAAATAAGCTTGGTTTTGCCTGTGTTTCTTGGTAGCAGACTTAAACACTCTAACAAGTAAAGTGGCTTTTCACAAGCCTTCATCTGTCAGTATCAAGGATCCTGTTTTGTATTCCCAGGATCCAGAGTACCTCTGAATAGCACATTATGTTTTCATCCTACTGTGCTGCCAGGCACTGTGCTTTCAGGATAACAGATAATATGTTAACAACTGAAATAGGCTGTAAAAATGAAGGGGGGAATTGTGTCAGTGATGGGCAATCACTCAGATCTCTAGAGGGAGAACTTCCTAATGGGGTCTCAGCTAAGCACTTCATAGGCTTAACTCTCAGAGAGCATCTTGCTGTGAACTGGACAGTGTCACCTTATTCCAGATTTCAGGGATCTTTCCCACACAGAGAGATTAATTTCAGATGTAGCTACATTGATAAAAATCTGTTACATATTTGTTCTTGATTTTGATATTGTGCAGTCAACATCAGTCCCAACAATGTGACAGTAAGGTGTCTTTTTATCTGCAGATCTAAGGATGTGTCTGTTCTCCATAATTTGTGAATGTGTTGGCAGGCTGAAAGCTTTCTGCAGTCCAGTAAGTGGCAAAGCTCTCATTTGCCATGACTCCTTTTTTTCATATGAGAGTGAGTAACAGCAGAACAATGACCATTCTTTGGGGAAGATCACCATTCTTGGGGGAAGATAATCCAGGAGTCCTCTCCTCTTCTACCTGTCCTTACTCACTTTCAGTAGCCTTTTTAAAAATCTATAGAGCTTACTCCAGTGCTGACCTTGTCTAATCATATTGATTGTTACTAACTGAAGGCTAATTAGGAAGCAAGTTGCTATGGTAATTCTTGAGTCATACAGATAAAGAGAAAATACTGCTAAAACCACCAGTGCGTGGTGACTATTAGCACAGTTAAACAAATTAAAAAATATAATTCATTCAGACCTGTGCTGGAATTCAAATGAAGATACAATGTGCAACGAGGAAGTTTTCCCCTTGCTACCACATTTTCCTCTTTCATAGTCATTTTGTTCTTTTTTTTGTCCATTGAAGGAGTTATGCAGTAATTCTAGGACTAAATGACAAAGTAGGCTTTGGATTGTTTCTCAACCCGCCACCCCACGGCCCACTCAAAATATGTCACAACAAGTTTCGTATAACAGGAAAATGACTCAGGCAGAGGGTAATAAGACTTGGAACTCCCCAGATTTCTGGGTCATTTGTTCATATCCAGTCCACATGTGTGTGATGAACACTTTATTTTCACATGGGCAGGCATACCGTGAGATGGTGATCTCAGCCTGTGCCCTCAGGAGATGGCAATTCATTGCAGGCTAGGGCTGCAGCAGCTGGTTTTCAACAGCAACAGACTCTTTTGGCCAGAATTTGAAATTGCTCTGCAGCAGAGTTGGGATCTCAGTGGGTGTTCACACTCCTTTGTGGGGCACTTGTGGGAATATTTAATTGCTTTACCTGTGCTGTGCCTCATCTGCAGGTAAATGGAAGATTTTACCAGCCATGTCCAATAGAAATTTTTTATCTTATTTTTAACTAAATGTCATCCAAAAGAAAATCAAGTGCATTCTTCCCTGTTTAGTGGGGGCTTTCCTCCTCCTCATTACTAACCAGTGATGTCACAGACAAATCTGAGCTCTTCTAACAGGTCTGCATCTGCACATCTTTAAGGAGAAGAATATAAGAGGCTGTGTCCTGTTGCTACCCTTCTGGACAGTTTGAATCACGAGACGAAATGTATCAAGGAGAGTCACAGGTCTAGATGGAACATAGGAATATACTGAGTTAAGCTCATATCCTGAATTCCAGGGAAGTTTCTCTCCCCCTTTCAGTCTTCAGTGGGTGAATGTCCTTCAATTGACTTAAGCAGCATATAGAGAAAAAAGTGAGCAGAAATGAAGTCACTGTATGGTATTAATCTCTTTTAACAGGTCTCATAGATAAATATTCTCTGTATGGCTTCTTGGAACCTGTATGCTCACAGAGATTCATTCATTTAACTGAAAATAATTTATCAAATTAATTAGAACCCAAAACCAAACCAAAACCCAAACAAACAAAACCAAAACAGCACACACAAAAAAACAACCAACCAAACAAACAAAACCAACCAAAACTATGTTTGAATTCATTAGGATCAACTAAATCCGAAACATCTGATTTGGGGCTTTGCATGGTTCTGAAATTGAATAGGTGCAACTCTGGAAATTCTGTCATTCTGAAGTACCCACTACATGATTCCAGTAATTTAGCCTCTAATTTAGTAATGTAGGGAAAAAAAACAAAAAATAAAACACCTTGTACTTACCTGCAGCATAATCTGTCCTCACCAAAGGCACGGGCATTGGGCACAAGGAATTCACATGGGGAATCTCCTGACCAGCACCAAACTACAAAGCCATCTTGGAACTGATAGAATATTATGAAACTCTGTTACCTTTGTGTAGAAGAATGTGGTGTGTGCTGGTACTACTGGTTGCTTTCTGTTTGCTGTACCTGTCCAGGGACCTGTCCAAATTTCGTCAACTTCAAGATAGAACATTTTTCAGTGGGAACTCTGATCATATTCTGTAATGTGTGTTATATTTTTTATTCATTTTCCAGTTAAAATTATTGAAAAATACATATTTTGTTTTCAGTCTGATGGAAAAAACAATGTAGCGTTTGTCTTTTAGTTTTAATTCAGTATTAACATTCAAAAAATTCCTGTAGGTCTGAGAGCTAATTTGCTCTCACAGCATTGCCTTTGAGTTTGTGTACTGCTGTGTCCTTTTGTGTGTCAGGCTGTGTGTTTTCTGGAGAGCACATTTATTTAAAATTACAGGAAAATATGCACTCCTCTAAAATGTAGAATGTTAACTTGAATGCAGATCCATTCTATTAAAACAAATAGATTTCCATTCCTTCTGCTGCTGAATTTGAAATCTTCTTCAGTCTCAGCTAAAGCAATGATAGTAATCAGGAATGATAGATTAAATTTTATTTATTTATTTTTTTAGGCATGTTTCATCAACTTGACTTTTCCAAATGGCATTTTTGTGGTTTGGGTTCTCTTCAGGAATTCTTTTACCCCTGAGCAGTTGTATTTTCTAAAAGGGTTTTACTGAAAACACAAGAAGGTTTTGCCAGGCTTGTGTTCTCCAAAAACACTCTTAGTTCCATTTTGTTTACATCACTACAGGAAGACAGACAGAAACAATGTCTTAAGTATATGCAATACAGCCCAGCAAAGGAATAGACACAGTGTCTTTTAATGAAAATATAACTTTTTATTCAAACCATGTTTCTTCTTCAGCCTCCTTTTTTAGTGCTGTGCTAAGGAGGAAGATTCCTCTTACTTTTCCCTTGATGAAGAAGCATGAATTCTGAAAAGGCTTTTTGCACCATCTCTAGCTCAAACTTCTCCCTGTGACCCCGACTAGATATGACCTAGCATAGGGTGGAGGAGAAGAACTCCCACATGGATCAGCATTCTTGTACACAGAAGAAACAGGTTATTCCCAAGTGACCAAGAATTGCCTTGGGGTTCTCAAATGTTTTGCCTTGTTCCTATGGAGACACCTCCAAGGAATCAGTACTTAGGGCTCCCTATCAGAAGACTGAGTCCAGTCTGAGGACTTTCTTGTTAAAACGTCACAACAGCAGACTATAGCAGAAAGTCTTTGTTTGCCTGGCACTTCTACCACCCTGGGTTACACAGCATAGTTCATGGCACACATGAGCATCCTCTTGTAAATGGGATTAATGGGCAGAAAAGCTGCTCCAGTCTGGTTTTCGTGAGTAAGCACTATCGTGTAGCCATGGGTTTATTATTTTCATTGCTTTTATTGGAATACTGTGTGTATACACCCAAAAACACAGATATATATTATTACATTGAATTTTGGCCCAAGTTTTATGACATCTTCTCCCTTTTTAGAGTTTCTTATCTGTGTACAGTCTTGTAGTGTTTGCTGATAAAAGGGGGTTATTTCTGTCAGAGAAACTCAGTTGGAAGCATATGATTTTCCAAGGTTTCATAGTGGACAGCTGTTCAGTTAGTTGTTAAATAAGACTCTAGATGTATTAAATCAGGCTCCTCTCTGCTGCCACCAGCCACTTGGCAAAAGGGTTCAGGATTGTATGCAATTCCCATGTTTGTATATTTGTCAGCTCTGCCTCCTCCAGTATAGAACCTGTAGATTTGGGATTAATGGTCAATTTTTCTGCTCGTGATATTTTCATAATCAGATCAATAACCCTCATTGCACACTTGTTTTGTAAAGCTTTTGACTTAGCAGATCTTGATGGTGCTTGTGTTTTCTTTGAAAGTCTGTTAGAAGGCAGAGGTTTGGATTTAACTTTGGAAGCATAAAACAATATCCTTTTCCTGGATAGGTTATATCTGAGAGTCACAATCATGCAAATATTTATGCACTAGCATCTTGGCTGAACCTGGTACCAAAGCTCAAGGAATAGGCTTCAGTTAGACACAAACTACAAAAATAGGAAGTAGTTTTTACAGAAGAGAAGAATGAATGCAAATAGAAAAGAGCAAAGAAGTCTCTGTGCTGGAAAAAGCTACTTCACAGGGAAACTGTAACATTGAATAAAAGAAACCTAAATCCTTTCAGGAGGACATTTGAAAGATGTAGAGCATGGCGTTAGCAGATGTGGGATGATGTCTTTATTTATAATTGGGTTTAACATTAGGCAATGCTAATATTTTTCTCATGATAGATCAAGTCATGGAGATTTATTTTCACTGAAGGGGGTGTATATACTACATTATTTGCTCTGTTGAATAATAGTCAGTATTCTCTCATAAACCTGGCAAGATTTTTCATGCCAGAATTGAGGAGTAAGAGAGATTTTTTAAGAATTTTCCTGCTTAGCTAAAATGTTTAATTGTGCCTATCTGAGGTGCTTGCTATTGTCCATCTTCCTGTTTCTGTAAAAAATTGGAGTTAGTAATGAACTGTCCTCCAGAGACCTCTTAAGAATGTGTGCTTCCTTAAAGCATTTCAGATCTGTCTGTTGATCTATCTGAAAACATCTACTTCAAGATGATCTGTTTAGAAAGGCTGTCACTAGACTTTGGGTCCTGAAAGCCACTTGTTCTCCCAGTCCAAGACAGTCTGCCTATTGATTTTCCCCAGAAATAATTTCCCTATTTCCTCGTTCAGCTGCTCTCATGAATGATTATCTAAATGTAATCTCCTCATCTGCCCAGGTCATCTTAGTAAGCTATTTATCATTAGTTGGCTATCAAACCCAAGAGAGAAGTAATAAAAGATAAGTGGCAATAAACGCTGCTAGCCTGTTTCCTTAGAAGGAGTTACGATTTGGGTATGAAGCTTGTGTCAGCATTTCTGGATGACGATGTCCCTTCCTCAGCTGGACAACCATCCTTGTCTACCAGCATGGTCTCAAGATTCTCTTGAGCTCATCACATCTAAGGAAAAAATGCCATTGCCAGAGTGGGCGTTTTTATTTTAGAGACATTTTTCTGTCTTCCCTACAAGCTTTCATAGTCAAAGAAAAAATTTCGTGATATGTGAAGCAGTGGGGGCAGATATATCTGCCCCAGTGGCTGGAGGGCACTGAGTTCTAAGCCCTATCTCTCTGGGCTGCCTGTGTGGAGCCAGCTTTTCTGTGGAAAGCTGACATTTCCTCCAAAGGTCCTTGCTTGTTTGACCCTACAAAGCTTCATGCATTTTCAGCCTTGCTGGCAATATACTAAAACTAGTATAATACACCCTTACAGAGCTGGAGTACGAGGAGATATCTATCCACCCAAACTGTAGTGATTATAAAATCAATTCCTGTAATGATGCGACTTCGTCTGTTGGATCCGGTCGTTATCAGTTCCAATTCTGTAGACTAATCGCATGCTTTTTAAGATTAGAGAGACCAATTTAAAACTGTTACATGGACAATTAATTTGATGCAACCAAACTCTCTACAGACTTTCATCTGGATTGCTGGCAGAGTGCTGAAGCACCGATAGAAATAAAATCCTCTTTGCTTCTGTCTGCTATCCAGAAATTTGCATTTTATTTTTTCCCATGCCTGTACCAATTTATTTGAGAATATGGTTTCATGCCCTTTGGAGAAGACAGGAAGACATAGCATTGGCAACTCCTGATAATCTCCTTCAAAGACTGATATATACACTATTTTACTGTAAGTGGAAGTTGCTATTAATGTTCAGTTGGTTAAAGGGGTATTCCACTTATTTAGAAAGATGTGTGTATCTTCAGCAAAGTAAAGAGATCATGAGAAGAGTCAGTACTTGAATTCATTTTTGAAACGTCAATAACTGCTAAGAGATATTACCCTGTAACTCCCTGGTGTTCAATAAATCATGGTAGGAAGACAAGTTTTTCATGTTCACAAGGAAAGTGACAGGAGAAAGTGTCAACCATCTATTTTTAAAAGGTCAAAAGTCTCTAATACTTTTAAGAAAAATAGCTTTTCTTTCATAACCTTTTTAAGTCAATGTAGTAGCATTTTGCTGTCACTTTAGAGGGAAATTTTCAAAAGGAGATTTTAGACCAGCTTGTTTCTGATCAGACTGAAAGAATAAGAGCTACTCTATCCATGACATCGAGGCAAAGATAGCCAGGTGTTTAATTTTCCAGTTTAGACACTTTGTACGTTGGTCTCGTGGAGGCTCACGCAGGGAATACTGGGCAGGATTGCCTTGGCAACACCATACTACTGCTATTTACTTCTTAAGCTTGACATAAGTTGTGGCATCAGTCAAACCACTGAATGAAACTGACCTGACAAATTGCTCTAAAGAGCATCTATGTTAGAAAAAAAAAAAAAAAGGGTGGGGGAAAGGGGAAATAAACATTATTAGATTTTTTTTCTTCTTCCTTTTCCCCTTAAATGAATACAATGCTGTTGATTTGTAGAAATGCAGAGAGCAAAATGAGGCCACCTGCTCTGGGAGTCACTACCTGATACCTCCAGTACCTGCTCTGATTGCACATACCTGTAGAGTGAAAAAAAAGTGTTCATAGGAATCCACAGGATAGGTGTGCCACAAAAAACTGCCTCAAAGGCTGAGGTTAAAAGGCCAAAAGGCACAATTACCATGTATCACAGGAAATGTAAGGTGAACAGATCAGGTATTTAGCCCATGGGTGCTTTGGAGATTAGTGTTTTTTAAGAAATTGCCCCTGACTGTTTTACACACCATCTACTCAAAACCTTTGATGCTCAAATTGCCGGCTGGATTTCCTGCGATAGCTGGCAGTAGAGCTAATAGTATCATTCGTTACCAACAAACAACGTAATAGCAGTGCCATCTTCTCTCTTGATGACATATAATGAGATATGCATTATGAGCAATCATCTGTTTGTGTGTATTTATACTGTAAGACAAATCACTTGCATAAACACTAGCCAGCAATCCTGTTTTTCTCTTGGTAGCTGATGCCGCAGGTATTATTTGTTTTCCTTTGCAGAGGATCTGAGTCTGCTGAGTTAGTTGTTTGATGAGAGCAGCAGTGGTTTGTACTTTTAATGCCATAGATCCCTGTATCCAAGATGGTGGTGTTCTGGTTTCTTTTTCATGAACAGCTGTGCATTTTTTGCCAGGTATGAACAGATCGTTCATGCAAATTAAGTAACCAAATTAGTGCTGCTTATTGTCCACAGTGTGTGACTGATCTCCTAAACAGAATGGTTTTATTGTATTTATCCCCTTACCTGAGAGACAACCTTGGCAGGTGTATGTGCGGCCCAAAGGACATAGCAATGGCCTTATGTAAGAAAACAGACTTTTAGTGATGTAAACTGGGATTCATCTACAAAGAACAATGATGAATAAGATCATACCCAAGAGGATTTACTGGAGAGAGTGTAGCAGAGGGTGCACAGTTCATTGCAGAGGACAGAGGGTCTTGTTCTTTTCCATCGCCCCTGCAATCTCTGAACACAATGGATGAAGCCCAGCACCAAAAGTTACTGTCTTCTGCCATTGACAAGTTTCCATTTTGTTTCTTTTATTGATCTTGAGATACTCATAATTTCAACAGCTGCAGCAGTGGTTTGCTTGAGGTGGAAGACAAAAAAAATGTAATTGTAAATGGATGTATTTTCATTACCTGTTAAAATAAAAGAAAAACAAACACCTGTCACCTTTGTACCTGTGAATGATAAAATGAAAGCCAAGTCATTTCCCAAATATCTGGAACAGGTCCCTCATGCAAGTGTTATTTAATTCTGTTTAAAACTTAATCTTTAAAAACTTAGTATTTTAAAAACCTAATCTTGCTAAAACAGTTTAGAGATTCCTATCTTCCTACCTCTCTTCATTCTTTTCCTTAGCCATGCATTCTCCAAGCCTTCCAAAGTGTCATGGCCTGCTTATGCCCTACCTTAGTCAGATCTGTATCTTCCATTTCTTGAATCGAAACAAAGCCAGTAACCTATCCCACTCTTAGGAAGCCAAAGCACTCTCCTGATGCAGAAACATTCCTTTTTAAACAGTCCATTAAAAGAGGTATGTCATCCAAGTTGTTCCAGAGTTAGATAGCAGATTGGATCATAAAAAATTATTACCCTCAACAGCACTATCTGCTGGGTGAGGTCACTACTGTATTACCGTTTCTTAATAACATTTTTTACCTTGTATAAGGCCAACAAATCTGCAATATTTTTCCCTGAACTGCTTGGTGGCATGAAATCTCTTCTGGCTAAATGGATTTGCTAGTATTAAATGTTCTGCTTTTTCTGATGGTTTTCTGTTTTTTCAAGACAACTGATTTTTTAGATTGTGGGGAATGGCAAATATATTGCTGACCACTCAAAAAGAGCACAAGCAAAACCAAACCAAAGCAAATGTTAAAAGTGTGAGACACCTGCCATGTTGTTAAATCTTCTAGACTGTAGTTAGGCAAGTGAATGGTGTGCTGTCATATAAATACATCATAGGGGGTGAATGCTTCTCTTCTGTTCCTCTAGATATTACTACATACATCTTATAATGCTTTGGTTTTAAAGAAAACAGGAAGATAATAAAAAGCCTCTGAAACATCTCTTGCAATGGTTGTGTACCTCACATGGTATGAAGGAATCCCTGTCTCAGCTGAAGCATTTCATTGCTGCTGAATATTAAGTAATAAAGAGAAACATATTCACATGTGAGCTGGTGGTTCATCACTGCTAAATCCAGTTATCCTTGAACCCTACCAAGCACCTCTTGTTAGTCCTCATGTACTTTTATCATCTTACTCTCCAGTCAGTTTAGAGCTCCTGGAGCAGAGGAGAGCTGGATTCCTTCCATAAACAAACCCTGAAGAAACAGGAGAGACAACTTCTTATTAAACTGAAAAATATTAAAGCACTAAGGCATTTTTTAAAACAGAAAAAGTCAGATGAAAAACTTATCTACTTTTGCAAGGCTTTTGTTTGTCTTAAATAGGCAGGTAATTTGTCAGGTGTGGGTCAGTTGTTACTTCGAAGGAAGTGGAATATTTTTTATATTCCTCGTATTAATTTTTTGTTTGTTTTTTGACTGTGCAACTGACATTACAATCTATTGTTTTACCTCAGGCTTTGAATCTATTTGCAACCATCATAATTTTCAAAGAACAAGATATCCAGGAAAAAGTGTTGTTCAGTCTGCAATCTGACTATTTATCCAAGGTTTAATTCCAAAGATGTGCACACTTACCTTGCCATTAAAATCCAGCAGATCATCACACTATCACCATATAACAAACTTTACTGCCTACAGCTGACCTCAGCCTGGGAAGACAGCATTTTTGCACAATTTCCAAAAAAACTCGCAGTGGGGAATCTTTTGGCATAGCTGTCTTTACTTTGACCTTCCTGGTCAGTGCCAGCATAAGGGATGCAATTGGGACAGATTGTGCTGTGGTAATGCCCACTTGATTCACCAGGAATGTTCCTGAGCTCTAAATTACATCAGAGCCTGAGCCCTCTCTTTGTCATCCCACAGATTAAGGAAGCAAAGAAATGTGCACTCTGGACTAGCAGGAGATGCATTCTAGTGTGTGGATAATAGTAAACTGGCCATTTATATTCTGCAGTTCTGTGACTGTAAGTGGGCATTAACTCTGCACAGATGAGATCAAAGAGGCTTTTCTCCAAGGTGTGGAAGACTCCTTCACATCTGTGGTCTCCAGCTCCTGCTAAATAAGGGCATATCTGCTGGTGGCTTAATCTCTGTACTTAACATTGGATCAAGATAGCAATGTCCTATTGCTGAAGTTGTGTCATATTTCTTGGGAACTTTTTAGTTGTCTTTATTTTTGTCACCTTCACCCCCAATTTTATTCACTGAATTAAAAAGTTTCCTTAACTTTTAATCAGTAGTTAGTCATTTCAGAGATCCAGTAGCCCATGGTGGATAGGCCCTGATTTCTAATGCACAGGGAGTGGTGACAGCAGGAGGTGCAGGGCCGCCACTACACATAAAAACTTCAACCTCAGAAGGCACCCGTTCCTGACTGTTGTTATTTGCCATGGCAGTACTCAACAGTGTTTCTGGCATCTGTTTTCTTATCTGATGTTTAATTTGGTTTTAAAAAATATGTTCATTGTGAATTTTTCACTTGCCCATTCTCTATTTCACTATGTCTTGAAATATCTTGACTTCTAAATTATTTTTCAGAGAGATCTCACAGAATGATGCCTTGGAGGTCATAGAAGCAAATGTGTTTTCTAGCCTTCCCAAACTACATGAAATGTAAGTAATGGGCAATCTAAATGCAAAGAAGACAATTATAAAGATTCATTATAGGCATATCAAAGGTTTTGCAGTTTGGTTCAGGTAAACACTGAAGAACTTGCAGGAATACAGGAACATTTGAAATCTCCCTTTGTGTTTTCCATCTTCTCATCTAACAGTTGCTTTCTTTACCTCATCACCCTAAAACTTATCCTCAAATCAGTGCCAGTATCAAAAGGTGATGGGTTCTGCCAGTCTGTGGTAGGCTGCTCTTTGAAATAATATATATATTCTGCTGTCAAATAGAAATTCTCAGCATACGATTCCACTACAATATGTGACAAACACAATTTTAAGATCAATATATTGATATATTTTCTCTGACATTTCGTTTCTTCTCTGCAGAAGAATTGAGAAAGCCAACAACCTTGTGTACATTGATGCAGATGCCTTCCAACACCTTCCAAGCCTCAGATATTTGTAAGATCTTTTGCTCTTTGCAAGTACAGTAGTCACTTTGAATGACACGTGTTTCTATGCTGAGCACTTTCAGTGCTAAGATAGGATAAAGCCCTCTCCTTGATACTAGTTGTATTTTATCTATCCACATTTTCATGCCTGTAGTCCTCAGAAAAGCTGAAGATAATAACATCCAAGGAGTAGTCCCACACACAAGTTCCTCGAGCCTTTCTAAGCAATAGGTTGAAACTGAGTGATAAGAAGATGAGATGGACCCTTTTTATGTCTATAGAAACAAATTTAAGCTCCTGAGAGCTTTGGGAAAAAAATATCTCTCACCTGTCTTTGCTACAGCTCTGCCTTCTGTTATATGTCATACACATGGTCTTAAGAATTCAAATTCTTCTTTCATTAGCAAAGGCAGTGCTGTGGAAATGGTTTCACTAATGCTTGATGTGAGATGACTAAATCCCTAAAATACAAACATATTGATGAATGGTATAGCTTAATTTCATCAACCAGCCTCATCAAAAATATCATTTGCACAACTGCAGTTGCTACATCTGCTTCCTTGAGGTTGCCATCAAAATTTTGTGGTAATTGAATGCATCCTTAAAATAAAGTGTTACTCAAATATATTTTCACAGCTTATAGTGCATGCTTTTAACATGACTAGTAACTTCTCCTCTACATTAAAACCCCAGTGAAGTCCAATGAACTCAGTTTAACAGTAATTGTTTCTAACGGTCATAGCTTAAACAGCTTAAATGGTGCTCTTTGGTGAGCAATAGTGTATACACCCAGCAGGATATCAACTTAATTTTTGTATGGCCATCCACCTGAGCACATATACCGCGTTGTAATTTCTTCTCTCACACAATAAACCTTACTCATAAAAGAAGTTCTGGGTTTTTTACTCATCCAAGAAACCTGGTCACAATTTCTACATTACAGTACGTAAAAGTAAGTGTTTAATTGTCTGGTTAGATATTCTTTAAAGAGAGTATGAAATCAGGTCAGTAGTTTAATAAGCATAGCTCAGAGTAAGTTAGTGAGTCTACAAAGTCTGTGAAAATCACTAGTATCTGACAAGTTTTGGGCTCAAAATTGCCAAGAGGCATTGCTTTGAATTTTTACTTGAAGTTTTGAGATTAAAGATTTGGACTTTAGGAGATAAGGTGCGTTTAGCACTACACGAACCATTATAGTTTAAACCCTAATTGAACTATGTGGTTAGAGTTGCAGTAGGCTTGTCATTCTCCCCAGGATTTTGACTGATCCCTGATTTACCAAATTCATCAGGTCCCTCAATTAACTTTTGTATGAGCATAACTGAAACACAGATTTTCTCTTGACAGTAGTGAAATAAAGCTTCAAGTTTGCATTGTCATAAGGAGAAATCATATGCCTTTTTCCTCTCATTTCAAGCCTGAGTCAGTCAGCAGTGACTGCTCTCTTTGAGTAGCTCTGACAACCTATGAACAAAACCACAACATTTATTTATCCCATGTAAAATCCCCAGAACAAGCTGCTATGGGTAGTACAGTTGTTGGATGTTCAGATAGGTAGAAAGAATGAGAGTACATTTCTCTCACAGAAAATTGAAGAAGAAATGTGAACACGCTAATGAAGGCACTAGTTTTGGTGATTGTTTAAATGTGCGACATAGAAATCATAGGCCATGAGGAAAAGGTAAATTCCCACTTTAAATACCTGAAGTAGTGAAAGTTCTTCTCTGGACATTAGTGGATGTTGCCTCTTTTGAACATTTGTCATTCCACGGTCCCATAACATGTTGACTCAAATATTCAGATTCTACCTTTATAAAACTACACCTGCAGCTGCAATATATAGTAATTAAAATTACACAGGATTGTTTGTCTACCTAATCGTTCCACTCTCCTTTTTATCTAGCTTTCCTTGCTAGCTGATATCAGAGGGAAATATATTTTGTGTATTTTTTGAAGTTTTTTCTCTTATAGGCATACAGGGCTGGAAGAGACTCCACGTTACTCTATCCTATTTCATCCTGGATCCACTTCATGTATCCCATGAATTAAGTGCTTTATTGACATTCTTGATGCTCTTCATTGTTTCCTGCTTTCCTCTTTCTTCCAGGAGAGGCTCTTTCAGAAACTCAATGATTTGGTGACTAGAATATTTCCTCTCATTTTATTCATGGTCACTTAATTCACATTCATTCTTGTGCTAAAGCTTTTCTCTAATTTATGTTCAGAAAAATCATCTTTGGTGTTTACTCCACTAATGGATTTATGCTGCATACCCTCTATGCCTACCTTAAGGAGGCAAAATCACCCAGTCTTGTAAGACTATAAACAGCACAAAAGGTGCAGGCTCCGTGACTCAGAGCTTCTGAGAAGATGAATATGAGTTTTGTGCTAATAGCAAAGTTTTAGGAAACTGTGCTGGGTGTATAAATCAGTGCAACAATGTTGGCTTCAGTGGAGCTACATCATTTCACACCACAGGGACCTGGAGCAGGACATGATGTCCCTGTTGGAGCCTTCTATGCAGCAGTGAGCCCAGGTGTGATCCTGAGTTACATCATGCTCAAATCACTGTCTCTTACATACAGCCACACCCTTGTGTTCTCTTCTCTCACTAGTGCTTGCCCTTTTAGAAACTGAAAAGACAGAAAGCTTTGCTGTTTGAAAGAATAGGATAGTTAGGTTAATGAGAAAGCAAAAACCTTGATGGAAGGCTGTAAAACAGCATCTGGTAGAGGTAAACCAGTCCTTATATTCACCTTCCTATGACATGCAAAGGAGGGTCAGTTAGTGCAATTTCTTTTTATATAGGCAATATGCTGAGGGAGTTAATGGATTGATGATTTTTTGTTGTTGTTGTTCAGTTTGTTGAGTTTGGGAGTTTTCTTGTGGTGGTTGTTTGGGGTTTTCTATACGATACAGAAGTAAAAGTTTGTAAACATGTGGAACTATAGTTCAAAATCATTCAGAAAAGGGTTATGCATCTAGGTGGATAGAAAAAGCTATCAATAGCTATTGCAGAAATTATAACATTTTTAAGGCCATGAAAGAAAACTTGTAAACCTTTGTACACTATAGCCTAATTTTATAGCATTAATTGCTGGAAGTTAGAAAGGAATAGCACATCATTTCATCAATATCTTGTCCCAAAACAGATGAAGAAATTCTGTCTGACTGTGTAAAGAGGTATAGAGAGACAGCAGAACCAGCATGCCAAAGCATGGGGACCTGGGTACCTACTCATTATCAGATCATTGTGGTTCCTCTGAAGCTTCCAACTATGATGAATGTCTGTCAGGGTACAAGACACATAGTGTGACTCCTTGCACAGTACTATGGCTGTGACAGAATTGTTAGAACACAGGTACCACAGACCATGAAGTTAACACATTGCTTGCAAGGCTTTCTCTCTGCTTCTTCAAAAGCAGTTGTACAGCCACTTGGCCTTACTTATGGGCAGGCAAGAAACCCTGGCTATCATTGTCAATCCTCTCATCAGCTTCATAGGCTGATTACAGCCACCAGCTGTTGATCATTAATATGCTTTTACCTCTGTCACCTTGGGTACAAATACATCTCCAGCTCACGCCACTCCCTTTGTCTTCTACGTATCATCATTACTAGTATGACAGAAGCACTAAGGAGAGAAAAATGTTGAAAAATCCAATGCTGAATAGCCTAAACCCTCTAGAAACACACAACCTTAACTTTCTCACCAGTCTTTTAGAAGGAGGGAAGAGAATTGCTAATTGGTCTTCTAGGGTATATGGCAGAGGGACAGACTGCTTCAAAATGGTAACTTACTGACCTTTTCATGGGTACAAGATTATTTATCTCACTCTCATTAAGGAGACTTGTGGCATTGTCTGTTTAATAATATAGTGATGGCTTTTCAAACCCATTTTATTTCCAAAATTAGTTCTCATATGTAATCTGTGTCCTTCAGTTCTTTTTTAGAGGCGTGTCAACATCCTGTACTAAGCAATCTCAGTTTACAATAGAAAGATTTAAATGTAACACTCCTTTCAGGTCAATTTTGGGAGTATACAGCTAATTTGTTGAGGAGGAGGGAAAATGTAGTTCCAAAAGCATGTGTTTTGTCTGCAGAAGGAGCAGAGCCCAAGTCTTGCAGCTGCTTGTACCTGCCTGGTCTTATTTCATGGAGGACCTGACACACGTGTATCTGACATGCTCCCTAAGCCCAAAATTATATTTTCTGATGATGCAGCAAAGTCTGCAGAATTACTGACCCTTTGCATGGACTTGACTCTTTACTAAACAGAAGTGGTGTTCCACTCCTTCTTTTTGCATGGCAGCCTCACTTTTAAAGACCTTTCTTCAGAAGTGGGTGTTGCAGATTTAAGGAGCCTGGAGTATGTGAGTCAGAAGAATGTCTTGCTGGAATCAGGCTCACATGCAACATGAAGTAACCAGTGTGATTAAGAGGCACAAAAATAATGCTTCCTGAGTGAGGATGTGTTTATCTCTGCCTACCTTGAGTTTGCAATTTAGCAAATGCCCATAGTAAATTGATGAGGTAAACTGTGTTCCCAGATTTGTCAGAATAGCTCCTACAATTTGGCATAAAAAAGAGCAGGCGTGTTGCTATATCTGGAGGTAAGCAGACAGAATCTTCCAGGAATTAGTTTCTGAAAGATTTTTTTTATTTTCTCTGCTGATCATGGTGCTATGTTTTCTTAAGAGCTGACTCCACTGAGCCTTTACAGAAAGACAATTAATGCTTTGGAAAGCAGCCATCAGCTGTCTGAAAAACACAGTTTCTTACAAAGCTGTTTATTCATGGCAACAGGGGACAGTTATAACACAGATTAAGGAGGACACTTGTTTAAAGTGAGGCTACTAAGGAGGTATATGTTTTATGGTAAATAGATTGACAAAGCTGTCGTGCAGGAAAGATATTCAGTAAATTGTATTATCTACATTCTAAAAAGATTATCCACTTAAAGGCCTCTGGAGATTTGCTGGTTGAACAAAAAGAGAGGGAAGACCTAGGCTGCAGTCTAGCTAAATATTTTTTTTAGTTTTTTTTATGCATTTAATTAAAAGAACATCCTCTCCTGCTCCTAATCACTGTTCTGTGCTTCTGTGCAATCAGTGCCTTGTGCCACCTGTAGATTTAGTTCAATATGTAATGATTTGTCAAAGATGCTTTCCTGTTCATCTCATGCTGCTCAGTTGACACCACTGAAAATTAAGCCCTGAACCTTTTGGAATTACTGGAAAGATCAGAACTAACCCAATGCTTTGAGGATGTTTTTTTCACACGTGTATGGTGAAAGCCCTGCTAACCGATGTAGAATGTTGAACTGCTGGGAATAAGTTGCTATTGGGAGCAGTGTTTGAGTAGCATATGTTAGAGTACTGTCACCTTTCATTGCTGCACCATGAGGACCAAGATTTTCTTGGGAAAGCTTCTTGTGTCATCTTCTCTGTCCTACAATAGCCCCACACTACTTGACTGCAGTTTCCTTCCTCATTTACCTACTAAAGGGAATGCGTGCCATAATTCGTATTTAAAGGGAGCTTGGAAAAAACAATTGCATGAATTTTTCATGTATGACTCAAATAAAGGCAGCTTTCAACTAACATCTTCTATATCTCCAGTAATTTAAAGAGTGTATTTTAAAATGCTAAGGAGGAGCTACATATTTTTCTCCTATTGCTTCTGATTTTTTTCTTTTTTTTTTCCTTTTACAAAATTTAAGTGTAGAAGTACTTTAAGTAATAAGGGCCTTGTGTAATCCACCTCCTTCATTAATCATGCTTTCTATGTAACTATATGTAATAGTTCTTCAAAGGTATTTTTGTAGAGCTTTCTTGGTCACATGTGACAGCTGTTATTTCTAAGTTAATGCAATGTCAGACCACTGACTTCTGAGATGAAACAGTCATGACATTTCAGCAACTTCCTCAAATTGGCTTCTTGAATATTCACTATACTACTTTAATTTTTCCCTGCATATAAACTAATGCTTTCTCTTCCAACATGAGACAGATCAAAGTTGGATCAAAGTTGGCTTTTCAGCATCTGAGGATACCAAGATACAATCTCAGGGAGTTCAGAGCAGTACTTATGCAAGTGAATGACTACTTTATGGACATATGTGTCATCCTGAGTTCCCAAATGTAGGATTTGGTTGTCACATGGAGGTGTTCAGTTTCAGTTCAGATTATGAAACCTGAAAGACTGCAACTCTCCTGAAATAATCTAGGTTCATTAAAAACATCAGATGAATGATGTTATATTTTTCCAGTCTCAAACAGTCCTTTTCATTACAATTCAACTATTCAGGAAAGATTCTGCTTAAAAAAAAAAAAAAAAGTTGCATCTAGTAACAAAAAAAAATTATTTTAAGTGCCAGGATAAAAATACCTTCCATATACAATTAACATCTTCTTTAAAGAACCAATATTCTCAGTGAAAGGTTACCTTCCCTACCATCTCATTTATTAAAACCACAAAGATGTAATTAAACTTTAAAGAACCCAAATTTTTTCTTCGTTAGGTGGAGTAAACATGAGACTTTTTGGATTCTAGGAAAAATTCCCAGTTGGTCAGAATTCAGCCTGGTCCAGCTACTCTCTCCTGCAATCAGGCCTCCTTCAGGCCATCAGCAGCCATCAGTCTTCTCCTGCTGTATGGAAATATCATGTTTGTCCTGCCCTTGCTACTGCTTTGGGTAACAAAATTTGCTTAAATTAAACATGGTACAACTCTGTGAATACCTTTGACCATGTGTCCTCACTGGTGTGGGCACAGGGTTGTCCTGCAGAGTCAGAATTTCTGTGATGGTGTTTCATGCGATGCTCAGAGCAGTGGGAGGGTGGAGGCAGTCAAGTACAGAGGCTCAGGTCCATTTCCACTTGCACAAACTGATGAAATGTTCCCATGTGTTTGGCTCCTCACTATCCGAGGTGTTGAGGAATAAAGCATCCTCTTTCCTAATTTCATGAATTAATGGTATTTCCTGTGGAGATTTTTAGACTAGTGGGTTAAAATTATTGCAATTGAGTCGATACTTTTGTCTTAAAACATCTGACAATAATTATCCTGCATCAGTGCAGTTGATTTCTTAGAATACGGTTAGGAAATTAATATAGGCAGTTTCCTGAGATCATCAGGAGGGAGTGTATAATTATCCAAGGTAGAGTTTCTCTCTTTGCTTCAGTGGAGCAGAATTCATCTTGTACTTTGGCAAAAAACCTTTTTAAATTGCAGTGTTAAATTTTCTATTGGCAAACTCCACTTCTGTGGCTAACCTCTGTCTTTTGTGGCTGCCATTTTAAAAGTCCAGTGTTCATTCTTCTTTAATAGTTACCAGTTTTTTTCCTGTGACAAAGTGAATAATCTTTGCCTGTTGTCTCTCCCTTAGGTTAATATCAAATACTGGCCTCCGGTTTTTACCTGCTGTCCATAAGGTTCTGTCTTTCCAGAAAGTTTTGCTGTAAGTTTAAACATTTGCTTTTCTGTTTTTAAAAGCATCCTTTGAAAGTACTTCTGCTCCAACAAAGCTTTTCAAGATATGATTCTCCCTGTGTTCATTTATTAGCTTCACAGTAGCATTTGGGGTTGTAATTTTGCAGGCACTGATGATAATGTGGCTCCAAAGGTCTCAGTTCTCTCTCTAGACCTCCCTTCTACGAAACATTGTAACTTGCACTTTACAGACTACTCTTCCTTTAAGTACACTATGAGCACGTGTCTGGATGGCCCAGGGAACAGATGACAGCCTTTTACTCCTCCTTCACTAGTTGAAATCCAAACCAGGGTGGTGGCAGTGGAAATTTGTTGCCACCTGGTGACAGTTTTCTGGCCTGCATGGGAAGAGTTGCTGATCTTAGATCTGTGATCCATAAGAGGTGGTCACATCACCAGAGGGAAGATAAAAAATTTAAAAAAAAATAAAAGGAGACAAACCTGATCTCAGGGAATTCTCTCTACCATGCCTTCTTTTTTTCCCATGCCAAAAACTTTACAGACAATGAATTTATTTTTTTTTTAACAGAAAATTCCAGTACCAACAGGGAAAAAAGAAATTCATGCAATATTTTGTATGGAAACAGGCTATTTTTCTGTTAAAGCGCCTTTTATTCTGTAAAAAAGATTAATTAATTTTTCCACTTAAAGACATTTTACATGCATTTTTCGATCAGTTCTTGGTATAATTGAAAATATTATTTGGACAAGATTTATTGGTAATTCACACACAACATTCTGCATCTTCAGATCATTGATTAGAACATTTCAAGCTGCAAAAACATTAATCCTGCAATTGCCTTAGTAATAGGCATCAATATAAATAAAAATGCATGTAAAACATAAAGGGGGATGCCTGAGTGCAGTATACACGTGAGACAAGAAACCCATTTCTGTAATACACTTAACACACATAATTCTGAGAATTTCACTTCAGAGCTTCTGAAAACTATCAAGCAAATGCAACAGATAGGGCACTACAGAGCCTTTTCTTCCACCTGTACACCTTTGTGTTTGTCATCAGTCTTATCTAGACTGGAATTGCTGTGTCCTTCAGAGCAAGAGGGTTTTTTTTCTTTTTTCAGGTGAAACTCCTCACTTTTCTGTAAGAGTAAGTAGACCTTTATAGTTCTTGAGTCCCAAATTAACGTCTTGGTTCAAACCCTGGTCTCACTGAGATCAATAAGAAAATTCCCATGGGCTTCAGTGCCAATATTTAAGTCCCAAAGATAGGTCTTGGTGGGGCATTGATGTTTATAAAGGGCTCATGCAGATCCTTTCTAGAGGAATACTGTTCACTTGTATGGGTGTTCTGCTTCCTCCCTCTTCCTGCCCCTGCTGACCTCGGTTTGCAGAACGAAGCCTCTCAAAGTGTCACTTAATAAAGAGTTGTGGCTGTATTGAACTGTCAGCATGAGATAACTTTGGAACCGTGTTTAATTTCAAGCTTTGCAGGTAATTAATTTCATTCTGTGCTTTCCAACAGAAACAGCATGGAAACAGCCATATCCCCAGTCTAAATTATGAGTAATACTATTTAACTTCTTTGAGGCCTATTTTGAGCCAGCAACAGAACATGCCTTTTTTTGTATCAGTCACAACTGACAAAAGACGGAAATTCCTACTTGCCAATTCAACCAGCTGTACTGACGGGGTTCTGCATCTTAAGTTCTTAAGCATATATGAAGCTTATAAACAACCCTGTTGACATGACCAGGGGAATGATTCATGGCCTGGTAGGTACCCTGCTGAATCAGGCCAAAAAAGGTTAATGTTTTTCCTTCTTCTGCTTAGGAGGCAGTGAGAAGGGGTAGCTTCACAGCCCCTCAGATTGCATTTTCTGGGTAGTATGTTTGCTGGAGGAACTATTTCATCCACCTCAGGGTTATAGACCTGAGCTTTTATGCATTTTAATGACTTCAACCTATTTGGGAGGACATCATGGGGTTGTTGGAAATGTTTTGCTTCAGCGTTTTTTATCAGGAAGGTTTGCATTCTGCAAAAAATACTGTCTTGGAAACTTACACCATTGCCCTCAGCCAATCGTATTCCCTCAGAATGAACATAAGGCAAAATACTGTGTTTGAAACAGCATATTGTATTAAAGAAGTACAAAAATGTGTAGTTTCTATTATATTTTGTTTTTCAGAGATATTCAAGACAATATCAATATACGTGTAATTGAAAGAAATTCATTCATGGGCCTGAGTTCTGAAAGTGTGGTTCTGTGAGTAGACATAGAAAATCCATTATTCTCCTTGTTAGCTCATTTATTTTCCAGAACAAGGTCAATAATATCAGGATCTGAGCACTATTTCATATGCTTCCAAATTCAATTTGATGTTTTAGATTTCTCCCTTGCTCCTGAGATCTCTGTATTCTGTTTTCCTGGCATGAAAAAAAAAAAAAAACCAAAAAACAAAAAACCACAACCAATGAATGCTTTTGGGGTTTTTGTTGTGTTCTAGTCCTGCTCTTTATTTTAAAAGCACAGCAGGGAACAAATTTAGTAATTACTGATGCCAAGGTTAAACACCTACCTACAGCAGCAGTTCTTGTGATACAAATTGTGTTCAAAAAGATGGCATGACTCATAAATATTTACAGTCAGACACATTGTTCAAAGACTGTTACTTGGGTAAACTATATGTAGATGTTGTGGATATGTGGTGTATTTGTACACAATGTTAATGCAGTGATACAGGCAGGTTCACAATGCAGTTTCAAGCTGCAGTTAGATGACTCTACATTTCACTTGAGCAGTCATGTATTTTAATGAACTAACTGGCTTTGTATGAACTAGATGACTTTGATCCTGTCACTCTGTATATCAAAACTTACTGTTTGCTTGCTAACAAGCTGCCCTCATTTCACCTACCCAGTGGCCAGCCTGGAAAAATTTCCCACCATATGTATGCAGTTCCCCTCACATACTGAAGGAGACAAGCAAGATTTGAATTGGCTGACTGGGCTCACATTGATTTTGGTGGTAGCAAGGTCAGACCACCAGTAGCAAGTCACTTTGCTTTATCTCTCCTTTTCCACCATCAGTTATGCACAAGCTCTGTCTGCTTCACGTTACAAAGTTTTAAACACACACACACAGGCCCATACACACAGAGTTTTCTCAAATATATATTCAAGCAATGATGTCGCAAGTACACTGGTTTGTCTTCTCTCCTGTGGTGACAATATTTGTTGCTCAGGTGGGACTTTGTATTTTCACTAGCACTGTGCAACAAGTACTGTATTTGTGTCCACAATACCACTGAAGGATGTGGTATATATCCCAGATTTTGGTGTGCTCTGACGTCTGCCACTCGAGCAGATGAAATTGGCTTCCCCTCTCTCCTCAGGATGTCTCATTGCTTATGTCAGGAAGAAATTCTTTACTGTGAGGATGGCGAGGCACTGGAACAGGTTGCCCAAAGAAGCTGTGGATGTCCCATCCCTAGAAGTGTTCAAAGATAGGCTGGATGGAGCTATGAGCAACCTGGTCTAGTGGGAGGTGTCCCTGTCCACAGCAGGGAGATGGGAACCAGATGATCTTTAACATCCTTTCCAATCCAAACTATTCTATGATTCTAAGATACAATTACTGCCTCGGTATTGAAGCATAGTCCTCTCTGAGGACTTAAAACTATTAGTTTGCTAGTAGAATTGGCCTGGGAGTGTATCATGTCCGATTCCAGATGCTTTGCCCTGTCTCCTGTAACCGCGCCATTGCCATGGGCTCCCAGCACCCACCACTGTGTGCAGGAGCAGCAAGCACTGTGCAAGCAGACCTGGTCACCACCATTCTGGTCAGGCAATGTCCTGACTTTGCTGTAGTTCTCCCTTGGGTCAGAGGCCCTGTGTGTGCCCTCTGAGAGTCCCTGGCTAGGTCTTCCTTGTGCTGTGGTGAACTTAGCACATTTTAGACCCAAATTTCCTGGTTTTCTTTACAAAACTGAAGTCACAGCATTGCAGTAGAAAGTTACAGTTATGGCATCATCATTCTGTGAAACCAGGCATGTCAATATAATTAAAATCACCCAGGACCCACTGAACCTCCATATTCTGTGGAGAAATAATTTTTCAAACGTTTAGCTATAGCAGGCTCCAAGCGTATTTAAGCTAGTAATTGGGATTGCATCAGATCTTATGCTATGCATGGGATCAGCACAGATGGGAACTGAGGACTCATTTGGCAATAAAGTGAAAGTAATTTATGGAAGAAATTCACCTTGCTTCCAGGTCTGCATCCCACTTAGACTCTAAGATAGATCTTTCCTGCCCTGAAATAGGGTGTGATACCTCAGAGGCAGTGACTTCTTGCACCAAGTGAATTTTAAAGCATGTGTTTAAAATATGGTATAGCCATGAAACGGTAAATAAAAGGCCCCGTGTCCAAGCTCTGGGTCTTTGCCTTCATTGTCACCTGTTGCTAATGTAAGAGTTACCAGAGTCAATAAGGATGCTGGCTGAAGTGAGAAGAGAATTTATCTCTACAGAAACTTGTCTATATGTACTATAATGAGGTCCTGGATTTTAGATATATTTAGGGGGGGTTGCCCTTTTTACTACTTGGGTGCTATTAGACAGGGGACACAGGAGCGTATAGTCCCCCTGTATGGCAACAGTGATTCTTTTTTACAGCCTTAGTATTTAATTGCCTTAGCATCATGTTCAGTAGCAGAATGCAGGTAACTGCTAATACTGTGATTAAAATCATATATATCAGCCTGGCAGCTACAAATGGATAAGACCAATTTAATATGATAAGTGTTTTAAATTCTGAAAGCAGGGAGATGTCTCTCCTCTGTGCCTGCTCATTTATGTCTAATAGTGCTTGCAAGTGAAGGGGACAGTGACAGTTCTCCTGATCTGACCTGACAGACATTACAGACACAGAGCTATGTACATCTGCCTGTCATGGTCAAAAGAGTAATCCTTTTGACCAGACCCCTTACTGATTTTTGTGCTGACCTTAGTTCACCACCTCATACCTTAGATAAATGGGTCGCTTGCATGCTCAGCTTTTAGAGTGAATTAGGAAAAAAAGGTCCAGGTTTGCTGACAGTTTAATTAAATCAGGGCATTTTTGCCATCAATCAGACCTGTCACTGCCTGTTGGAGAGGGTGTGAGCTGCAAAGTGACATTTAAAGTGAGATGAAAGATTGCACCATGAAGATGATAAATATAACTGACCCAAATGTAAATTTTTAGGACTGTGAAGGGACAGAGGGAAGGACTTTAAACATTAATTAGGTAATGCACTAGAGTAAAAACTTGGCAGAAAGCCCCAGGAGCATCAATTCCCAGGTTCATTACCTGTGTCTCCTCTTGGTGAAAGAAGCCTGGGAGGTGGGGCTGGGGCAGCAGAGCAGACAGAGAGCATAATTTGTCAAGGAAGCAGACACAGCAGGAATCACCCACTTCCCATGCAGTTTGGCACCACTGCTGTCCCCCTTCTGCCATCCTGCCTGGCTCAGTGACAGCCTCCCTCCTCCACCTGAGCTGAGCATGTGAGGCCACGGTGGATGGCAGCCTTTTTTCCCAACTAGCTGGCAATGATTAAGCCATGGGCCAGAGGTTCAAAAGCATCTTGCTGATAGTAAAACTAAGTGGCACTGACAGCCCCAACAGGAAAGATCCTGATCTCGCCCCTCTTGGGATTGAGCTGAAACAGTCACACTAGCTCCTCTTTAGCCTTCTCAGTGGACCCTTGAGCAGCACTAGCATCTTCACCAGCTTTGCCCTTACTTCAGAAACTTACTAGTTGTCATCTCTGATGGTAGCACTCATCTGCTCTATTCATGTCTGCCCTCTCCAAAACCTTCATCCAACTACTGGGATCTTACAAGCTAGTATTCATCAAAATTTCACCATTTCAATATCCATTTAACAATTTTATTTGTTTGACATCCCTTTCACTGCTTTGAATTAGATACATTTTAGTCATGAAGCATGAATAAGAACACAACTCTCCTTTTCTTTTCTCTACCACAGGTGGCTGAATAAAAATGGTATTCGGGAAATTGAGAATCATGCATTTAATGGAACATACCTGGATGAGCTGTAACTATTTCTGTTTGCTATTCTAAAATGCAATCATTAGAAGATAGTAACTGTTGCAAGATTTGCTTTTTCCTTCTTATGTTGTTTCAGCATAAATATTGTGTTTTTCAGAAATCTAAGTGATAATCACAACCTAGAAAAATTACCAAATGAGGTCTTCCAGGGAGCCAATGGGCCTGTTGTTCTGTAAGTAATACTTGGATGATACTTTTTTCATTATTGACTACCTAGAAAAGATCAGAGAAGAACTTAAGAGTCTGGATTTCAACATTCAACCTTGGACTTCAAAACCAAATATACTTTAAAAAAAAAAAAAAAAGTAAAGAAATCAGTCTAGATCCATATTTTCACTTTGTCCTCAAGTTTTTGAACTATTTAAAGTGAGTGATTTAAATTGAGATTCCTCTCTGTGGTTGATTAAACTCTGTAAGAGAGTAGTAGTTTCGCTTTGATTATTTTTCCAGAGAAAAATGGTTTGATTTTTTTTGGTTGTTTGCTTGAGAAAAATCAAGAATAGGTGAGTGGTTCTCAGTGCTTAAATCTGACTTACTTGCCTCCAAAATCTCTCCTGCATCTGTGAAGCTTAATTCTGAAGAAAATTTCCTATCCTACGGGCATAGGGATTGGGATGTTCCATCTCCTGTAGCGACAGGTATTAGATACATCCTTCACAGTTACAACAGGATGTCTTTGGTGAGTGATAAAATGGAAATCAAGATCTCAGCAGGAGAGAGTTCAGCAGTAGGATACTCATGGATCTCAATCACCACTACCTCAAGCCATGGTTTGCCGTGGGGTCTGAATATGCCTGTGAGTGTGCCAAATTCCTTGTGTTTTCAAGCACAAGCCACAACATGTAAGGGTTACAACAGAGATGAGGGAGCCTTTTTTTGTGTCACTAATTTGTCAGAATATTTCTCTCTTCCCATGTACCCTGCTTGTCCAGAGAGGGCTAAAAGTCACCTAGAAAGAGTGAAAGGGGTCACTGAAGCTGTTGGAAGATTTTACACAGCAGTTAGAGTGGTTGGAAATCTAAAACAGAAGAGGGAAATGTCTGATGAAAGTTGATTTCAGTCCAGAGCTCTTCTGAGGATGTTTGTTTCCACATTGTGACAGCCAGTGCACCTATGGTATAAAGAGCTGTGGTCTGGGTTACTGCATTCTGCTTCACTTCCATTAATTCCTACAAGCATCTTCCTTCTTTGGAAAAAACTGCCAGTAGAGTATCTTTTCATCAGTAATGTCATAGGTGTTTCCTAGGAAAAACAGTTTGCTGTAGCAGGAAGTAAATGCATTTTTTTTGCAAGCTACAACTGATACAATCATATTCCACAGGTTTATCAAATCGATTTGCCTGTAGTTGAGATTCAATTGATAGTTCAATTTCTAACACTGAGTTATTTGTGTAAAAAGTTTGCTGTTCCATTACCAATGCATCCACTATTCCATGGATGGGAAATTACCTTTTCTTCCTGGATGAGATCATGAAAGAGTCTTCTTACTCATCCATCAGGGTAGTATATCAGAGATATGCTTTCATTTGTGGAAATGATTGACCCATAATCATATATTTGCTGGAACAAATAGTTTTGCTGCAATCAAATCCATGTTGCAGACTGCAATGTTTTATTAGAATGAACATCAAGGGGTTTTAACTCTTGACCTTCCTGAACCAGTCTTCTACAGTCAGTTAGTGCCAACTTCTATTTTATAATTCTGTGTATTAAAATAATGTGAAAGAAACACAATTACTCAGAAGGCACCAATCTTCGCCCTTGTAGAGGCTGTAGAGTTCCACAAATCAATTCCTCTCTCAGACTTACTGTTCCTGGCTGAATTAGAGTACCTCTTTTGGATAGATGTCAAGTTTTGAATTAAAGGATTTCAGTGCTGACAGTAGGCAAGTAAATCAAACAGCTAATAAATCCCACACCTGTACATATTCCTCCTATACAGACTGCCCATCCTACCCTTGCAATTTGTCTTCAGTGGGAAACCCACCTATGGAGGCTAAAAGAGAGCTCCAGTAGATCCCCAGCTCAACAACCAGAAGTGCAGCAACAGATCAGTTTAGGTACAAGCATGGAGAAAAGTCTTCTCACCAAGCACTCTACCCCCCACTGTTTTCAACTCTGGCAGCTATTTCTCACCATTTCTATATGTGCCTTTCAAACCTCATCAGTAGGTCAGTATTTTTGCTAATCCAGCAGAGACTCCCAGCGGGAAAGAGAAGTGATTGGAAGAGAAGCCAGATTCATTTTGCTGTTTCTGCACTGGCTGCTGTCAAGGATGATGACTAGCAGCCAAGCAATAATAACACAAGAACACATCTTCTAGTCGCCGATGCCTTGTGGTTTGATTTCCTACTGCCACTTTATAATCTTGTTCATCCTGCTTATTTAATTTATCAAGCCTCTAACTAGAAGGCAACATCCCCAAAAACCTTTGCACTGAGGTTTTTTTTGGGCAGCTCAGTGAAGTAATTTACTAAACCACCTGCACAATATCTTTGCTGTCTGTGAGTGATCTATGTATAACTACCCCTCACAGACTTCTGTTTATGTGTGATAACGAGCATAAAAAGAAAAAATTTTTTAAAAAAGAAGAAAATACTTTTGTGGGGAAAATAATGACTATTTATGAAATTATTTAGTGATTATGACAGACCCAGTAACCTTTTAGCTGTTTTTAAGTCCAGATGGTATTCCAGTTCATACTTGCTTATTATTTCCTCACAGCACAATACTCATTTGGACTTGGTAATGATTTTGAACTAGCAAGCCAAAGAAAACATATTCCATGCTCTTTTTCAGAATGAAGTTTCACATGCTCTTAATGATGCCATGAGTGATGTTGTCTGTGGATTTAGGCAAAAAACTACTGTTTAGTTGTTGACTCATGAGCATATACTCTGGGTGACAGTTTTCATTAGGCAGTGAACTGAGGGCAATAGTCAGCCCATGTGAAAATCAGGGTTGCACATTGTGACCTAATTACCTCTTCAAGTGTCCAAGTTAGAAATCAAAAGCCTAAAATTTCTCATCAAGTGCTGTTCTTAGCTCCTGTAGGAAACAGGCCCATGCCCAGGACTCCTTCTGTGAGAAGAGTGGCTTCTCTCAGTCTGCCCTGCAGAGGTTCATAGCAGTTGTAAATACACTGGTCTTGTCTTCCATTCCATCATGGGAGTCATGACCCCCGAGTCAGGGCAGTGGAGTCTGTTGTTTCTCCTCTGCTGCCACAGTTCATGGTCCCATTATTGAAGGTGGTACAGTTCTTCAGATCCTGGATGTAAAACCTTGGCTGTAGGCGCAATGTGGACACAAAGATCATCTTTAACCAACACCAGTTTTACAGACCTCTTTATCAGGTGCCTGGGAATTTGTTAGGCTTGGCTGGAGTTCAAACAGAGCTTTTCCCTGGCATTAATTTTGTTTCTTGGACCAGAGAACAGAGATGCAAATATGTGTATCGCCCATAGCAACTGTCTAAACTTTATTACATGCTGCTAAAACCTGGTCTCTCCCACACATCGCACCACTCTACTGTATTAATATGATAATAAAAACAATTTGTGCATGTTGGGTAATAGAGAACAAATAACATATTGTCCTGACATCATACTGCTACAGATGAATTGGAAACTCTATCTTCGAGAGAACGCAGAGGAAAGTACAAATATTGTCAGTCCAATTCCTTGATTAAGGGAATAGACTTTCTTTTCTTGGAGAATTAGATGCAGAGCAGGTTCAGCATGGTTCAGTTTCAGGCCATAAGAGTACAAGGGACAAAGGGAGAATAGTGGGATTTTGTGCAGTTCATTCTTACCTTTTAAGAGAAAGGAGTGTGTTCTCACAATGTCATTATTTGAGGGACACAGTTTGAGCCTCAGTGAGGAAAATGTGGAGACATTTTGCCCCAGCTGTTACACCCTGGAGCTACTGGATGAATTCCCAAATATCTCAGCCTTGATCCTCCTTCTCTTTCCCCATTTGCATGGCATAAGTCAAGATTTAGTGTCTGTAGCATGTGTTTCTTTTTAAAAAACCCTCTAATGCTCTCTTTAATACATTTATGGGTGCTGGTTCCATCACTGTCTCTGATAGCCAGTTCCACACAGTAATTGCCTTCCACACAATACATCTCTCCTAACCTCCTGGAGTCTTGCCCCATTTTTTGTTTCAGTCTGTGCTATATTTGTTTTTTAAACCTCTGGGAATGTTTTGTTGGTTTGGGTTTTTTGTTCCTAAAAGTCTGAACAATGTCACCCCTGTTTGTCTTTAATCTACTTTTCTTCCTAATGAGTACAAAAACCTGATATCCCCAACCTATCCTCATATCTGTTCCCCCATGTGAGTGTCTTCCTTTGTGCTCATTGCCTTTGCCACAGCAGCCTTCCTGTGATGTAATGTTCATATAGCAAACTTCTACTGTGATTTTGTCAGCCTTTTTTGTCCTGTGAGAGTGTTCTAGGATGATTGTTGCATTTACTGGGTATTTACTGAAGCCAGTATCATATGGCACTGATGGTTTATGTCCTTGCTAATTCTTACCCAGAACATTATGGGATTTTTTTCTTTTTTCTCACAGACTGACATCACATGATTGTTGTTTGCAATGTATATTAGTTCAGTTTGCTGGAGGAACACCTAATTTTTCACTAGAACTTCTTTTCAGTGTAGATTTCCAGCTGATCTGTTTCCAGTCACTACTCTGAGAATGAGTTAGACAGTCTAAAACACATATCCATTGCTGAGCAGAAGTAAACATGCTTTTTACCAAGATTTTCATATGTTTTCTTGAAGGGATATTTCAAGAACGAAAATCAGTTTCTTGCCAAGTCATGGATTAGAACTCATTAAGAAGCTAAGAGCAAGGTCTACATACAATTTAAAAAAGCTTCCTGATTTAAGCAAATTTAAATCTTTGATTGAGGCAAACTTCACCTATCCTAGCCATTGCTGTGCATTTACAAACTGGAAAAGAAAAAGGTAAGTGATCTAATTTGTTTTTATTTTTGGTGCTTTTCAGCATTTGATAGTGAATTAAATAAAATTCCCCAAAGTCTGGATAGAAAAGGTTTCTTAAGTGCAGGTAAGTAAATAGAGAGAAATAAATAAATACACAACACATGCAGGTTTTTGAATGCTACACAGTGTACTACCTCCATGTCACAGGGAATTTCTGCATTTTGATAGCTGTGTTAGGTTAGCATCAGTATTTTTGTATCCACAACTCTGTCCCCACCTGTCACAGGTCCTTCTTTCAGTGGGACCTGCTGTCCTGGATCAGCCTGGAGCCATGCTGAAGACATTAAACAGGAAAAGTATGGTACCTTTTCAGGAGGTAGCTGGAGGGAAAGCTGCATTTGCAGAGATGCTGATCAATACCTGTCCATCAATTCAGGAGGGTAACAGGACCACTGAGTGATGCAAAATTGCTCTCAGAAAGCCTCACTGATGTTAGAACACTGTCAGGCCTAGCATCAGAGATACCTTATCTGTTGAGTTGACATAGACATGTTTTTGGACATGATTTCTGCAATGGTTAACCTAGAGCAGATCCATTTTACCCAAACCAGCAGAATCGGGGTAGTTGGGTAGGGTTTCTTTTTAGACTCCAGTTGTAATTTTTCATGCTTGTTTTAATTTTCCAGTAGCAAGTTGCAGTGAGACTTCAGGTACCAATAATTCTTGATTAATATTTTCATCTGCTCAGACAGTCTTGAAATGTACACGTTAAGTAGTTGATGAACCTTCTGAATTTGTGCCACTGGAAAACATGAGGAACTGGTACCTATGGAACCTCCTATTATTGATTGAAGTTCTTCCTTATTGGATCTCCTGAAAGATTTGGACTTTGCCATGGCAGAAAAAAAATATTGTTATAGATCAAGACATCATCTTCAGAATGTATAAAACTTCAAAGGAAAGTAAAACCATGAAGAAAAAGCATAACCTGCTAGTGGATTGTATTTTAATATTTAAAATAACCATTTATTTTACTTTTTGGATTGTACTGTCAGACAACGGAAGGAAACTGAGTTTTCTTGTGCTGATAGCTAATAAATATCACCCACATGTGTTTGAAAAACTGTCTGTGTAAAGAGTGTGAGTGTGATGGTGGAGACTGCAGTGAGAAGGGAAGTATCTGACAGAATCCATCCCCCACTGACCATATTTGATCCAAAATGCTAAATGCTGACTAGAGCAGTTTATCAATACGAGACTTTTTCACATACTTGTGCAGTCTTATGCAGACACAGTGTTTGCTGGCTTCTATGTAGGAATGTGTCCAGTCCTTCCAGCACTGGTGGTAAAGTGGTATATTCCAATGAGTCCCATGAAACAAGTTTAATCTTGAATCTGCAAAGGAACATTGATGTCACTATGATTTGTATTTTTAAAGGTGCTTGCCTTCAGGGCTGCTTGGACCTAATCAGGACCCAAATCACAGAATCCAACCCGTAGATTAGGCAACTGGACTTTTCAAAAAACAAAGTTGCTATTGAAGGAAGGCTACAGGGGGAAGTAGACCTGACCTTGTGGTAAACTCCCAGTATCTAGCCTTACTTGGGCTTTAAGATCACTTCCATGTCATACACTCACCCCAGGGAGTTGAATCCCACAGTGCTCACCTCACCCTTTGTATAGACTTTCTTTTGGAAGCCTTTGCCCTGGCAGGCAAGAAGCCAAGAGAAACAAAACAGCACTTTCCGCACCCTGGGTAAGTGTAATTTTGCAAAGAAATGCCAGCAAACCTGTGCCAAGCTCATGTAACCCAAGCGCAGATGGCCAGAAAGCTGGGCTGGAGCACCGTATGGTGGTGGAGCTGCTTCTGGAGCAAGTCTGGTCACAACTTCAGATTCCTATAGTGTCAGATGTGATACAATGGTGAGAAGTATTATGTAAGTTGGAGATGCCTGTCTTTATGATATAGGATTACTTGAATGAATGTGCATATGAACGGTACTACTCTGGTCAACAGAAGAATGTTAAATGTATTTATATGTGTCTTTAATAGTTACTAGATGTATTTTTTACTAAATATTAGGCATAAATGCAAAATTATTAGAACCAATATACTTAGATCAACCCTTCCTGTTGGCTGCTTTTTAACGCAATTAAAAATGGTCATTTCTTTCGTACAGTCATGTGTCTTGTACTGAAATTGGTGGGAAACTGACATCCTTTCTCCAGCTTAAAGAGAGAAAATGGGTACATGTGTTCAGTTTGAATACTGAAGGTGTTACAATATACTTCAGAAGGGATGAGTCACATACAGAGTAGCTACACCAGCTTTCCTTTCAAAGCAGTTTTCATGGCATCTGGCACAAGTTGTGAGTGCATTGAAGGCTGCTCATGCTTCTTAAAGGTTATTAATACTTTGTATATGCTTGATCACATGACGTGTACTATTTCTTTGGCAAGAGCTCTGCTTGGTTCAGTGCGGCAGGCATCACTTGTGGTGGTGGGAATTGTTATATGTCCTGACTTATCATGCACCTTCACGGGAGACAGTCATTATTCTGTGGCTGTTTGGCTCTCAGAATACTTCCAGGTAGTCCAGAGAGTGTAAAAAGGATGCCTCATCACCTCCAGAAGTGGCTCTCTGAGGATCACAGCAGCAGCTGCTATTCACAGGGGAACTCTGGGTAGTAATTAATACAGGGATGTGTGGCCCCTTTTCAGCTGCCTGGTTATGCTACATTTCCCCTCTTTGACGCTTTTGCAGCACACAAAACCTCAGAAAAAAATAAGTTATCATAGTGGATCCTGCTCGATCACATCTCCCGAATGCATCTGTACCAATAAATAGGTGCTATTGTGATAAGGGAAAGCTTAAACTGGTTTCAGCAACAGTGCTTTCTAAATTTTAGAGGATGTCAAATCAAGCTCTGCTAGTCTGAGACACACATTATAAGAGAATTTTGATGTTTTTCCCATTCCAAGAAGGACTATATACTAAATATTTATTTGTAAATTGATCACACTGGAATATTGTGATGCTGGCCTAACATAAGGTAAGCTTCATTCTTAAGACAAGTCCAGTATAGGACGTTGAACTCCTCTCACACTTTTCTGTGACTGAAAAATAATATCCTTGAAGTGTGAATAGGGCAGTGTCTGGATGTTAAAACCCCCAACTTGACATAGACCATTATGAACTTCAGTAAGCTTTTGGCTTGCTTTCACATAAAGATCACCTTCTGCCTAAAAGAATGACATTGATATGACTCTGTCCTTACACTTGATCATTATTCTTTGGAGGAGTTGTCACTTGAAATCCTACTTTTTCAAAAAATGTGGCGGCATGAGGAGATGTGTTTGGGTCTTGTCTCATGAGAACATACTATCAGTTGCTCACAACTTACCTGATGTCACTTTTTGGTGAGAATGATTGGTTTGAGGTAGGGCTTAATGCAGAACCTAGGTTAGGACTATTTGTTCTGCTGAGCATGTTTCTCAGCACACAAAATCCTGCTGTCACTGGTTCAAGACAAAGCACATAAAATAACAACTTGTGCAAAGGTAGTAATTTTTATTTTTGTCAGAGCACTCTGCCAATTTCAATTTTATTCTCCAAGTTGTCCTTTCTCTAGTTTGTTCTTCTAGTTTGCTTGAGCAAAATACTGTTTAACAGAATCTTACAGGGTGAACAAATGGACTCTATTACAATACCCACAGCCTCAAAAGGAGGCAAGGACTCGCCCATCACTTGGCAAGCAATGTTTTAACCTGTTACTCTGAATGCACTGCACAGTTCAGAGAAGGCAAAGATATTATAAGGAGTCAGTATCAGAGGGTGAGTTTTACTTGCCGTGGGAGTTTGCAGCTGTCCATCTTACCTGCTCATAATGCAGGTAACCAGCAGTGAGACTCCTTGTCACCCTTCCTCAGAGCAAACACACCGAACTCCATGGTCCCCTGGTTCTATTTGGGATCACTGGCTGTAAAATAATTCAAGAATTAATAAATTGTAATAGTCAGAAATATTTAATTGTCCTTATATACCAGTCTTGTTAGGGAATAGATTTAGGTCCGGTCAGTGCCTCCATAATTTGGGAAAAGGTTTCTTCTTAACTAATGCTGAGAAATGATTGGATAAAAACATTTTGCTCACTTCATGTACAAAGAACCACCAATTGCAGTCCCTTTCAGTGCCAAGTGACTGTTGCACTAAAAATGAGAGACTTTCTCTCCTGTTATTGCTCCTTGGAAGCCTATATTCTCTCTCAGCTAGAGAATTCTTGATATATTGATCAATACACTGGACCCTCACTCATTCTTATACGTGTAGAACACAGGAGAGCAAAATGTAATGCCTTGTTATTGCTATTGTGACCTTCATAGTGCATATTTGACCTCACAGAAAATCAGTTTTCTGCCTCAGTTGACAGGCAAGATAAAAAATATTGATAATGGTAGAGGATGTTCAGAACCTTGTAGAAAACGTCCCTCACCTTCTGGTGCTGGGCCTTCATTAGTTTTCCTTTCTTGCAGACCTTTTAAACTCAATTTTTGGAAGAGGTAGTGAGTGCACAAAGTCAAAGGGTAAAAGTAGGTTACAAAAAAAGAATTGTCCCTTTTAAGCTGCTACCAGTTGTTCAAAATTTTCAACCTAACTTGCCTAGAGTGTTCTTCCCTCAACTGCACTGCAAGTCAGGGTGGAAGATAAAGCAGGAGTCCTCTCCTAGAAATTTTACACCTAAATTGCACTCTGGGTTGTAGCTGAATATAAGCAGAGCTGAGCCATGTTGGTTTTGCAACACCTTCAGCTGCTTTATTCCTTAACTCAGATGAGGTCTGGATCCTAAAATATGAATGCAAGTTTATGGGAGAGCAAACTTCAAAGGCAGCCTAGGAGAAGCTGTTGTAAAGTCTGACCTTTCATTTCCTGTTTATACACCTTGATATTTCATAGCTTCATGGACCTAATCATCTCAGCCAAAATATTTGTTTCTTCTGTTGGTCTAGGGATGGAAAAGGGCATAGAGCTAATACTCTATGAAATGAAACCAAACACAAAACTATCAAAAATATTAGTTTTGCCTTCAAAGACTTTTTTTTCCTTGAAACTTTTCCTTTATTGTGCTGCTAAAAATTCTCAAAATGTTTAAAAAATACCTTCTGGCAGAAAAAAAAAAAAAAAAAAGAATTACTGTTTCCATTAAAATGTTACGTTGGTTTGGTTTAGTGTGGCTTGGTTTGGTTTTCTTTAACTTGGTTTCTAATCCATTTTCTTTGAAAAACAGTTTTTAAGCAAGATGGTCTACCACGTCTTGTGTTTATGTTGCCATCTGGTTTCTAGATATTATCTGGAAGCTGACATGAACTTATTTGTGCTATTTACTTTTGTTACTGGCCAGTCACCAGTATGACATGAGGTACTTAAAAAGGAGCAGCACAAATTGGAGTTGTTCTGTGCCCTGACAGAGTTACAAAGAGTGATGGTCAAAACATCTAGGGAAAAAGGAATTTGAGAATACTAGGAGATAATAGCATTATTGTGTTTGTACAGAGTCCTTATGAGCACAGCTGAATTGGCTGATTCTTCAGAGCTACATTGCTATTCATCATCATGTATTTCCCTCATGCACAAATCAGCTTATCAATGACAGGCTATGTGAGAAATTCAGCTCAAATAAGGGAGGCTTCATAGAGAGCGTGATATCCAGGTGGATAACTGTATCATGAGTGTTAGGCAAACATTAGGCTTTCATTTCCCTTACATTTTATGATGTTTCCAAGTCATTTATATGTTCTTGTAACATTTTATAAATAGGACCAGCCAGACTATTAATTTCAAGCTCCGGGGTAGTCTATATAATCAGCTAACCAGACAAAACTGAGCTGTTAATGGAATCTGGATGATTTTGTGTTGTGTGCCTCACACTGAGTCTCTTAGCGTCCAACTCTACTCTTTTTACAATTTCAGCACTGAATTACATCCGCTATGTAGCGTATCACAGGCCAAGCAAGACCTTGAGGAGCAACCTGGAGGAAAGCTACAGAGGCAATCTGCAGCTGAAGATTATGTTTCCAGCAACAGCATAGGATTTGACCCAGCAGAGAATGAATTTGACTATGGTTTATGTAATGAAGTAGTTAACGTAGCATGCTCACCGAAACCTGATGCTTTCAATCCATGTGAAGATATCATGGGATACAACATTCTGAGAGTCCTCATATGGTTTATCAACATTTTAGCTATCACAGGGAACATTGTTGTCCTCATTATTTTAATAAGCAGTCAATACAAACTCACCGTACCTCGCTTTCTCATGTGCAATCTTGCATTCGCAGACCTCTGCATAGGTATCTACCTGTTATTTATTGCATCTGTAGATATCCAGACCAAAAGCCAGTACTACAATTATGCCATAGACTGGCAGACTGGAGTAGGATGCAATACAGCAGGATTTTTCACAGTTTTTGCAAGTGAACTCTCAGTCTACACACTGACTGTCATCACCCTGGAAAGGTGGCACACCATCACCTATGCCATGCAGCTGGATCGCAAGGTCCGATTGCGACATGCTGTGATTATAATGGTTTTTGGCTGGATGTTTGCTTTCACAGTAGCACTTCTTCCCATATTTGGAGTCAGCAGCTACATGAAGGTCAGCATCTGTTTGCCCATGGATATAGAAACACCATTTTCTCAGGCTTATGTTGTATCTCTTTTAGTGTTGAATGTACTTGCATTTGTGATTATATGTGTCTGCTACATCTGCATCTACTCTACTGTGAGAAACCCTGATGTCATCTCTTCCCACAGTGACACCAAGATTGCCAAGCGCATGGCCATATTGATCTTCACCGACTTCCTCTGCATGGCACCAATATCTTTTTTTGCAATATCGGCCTCACTCAAGGTTCCTCTCATCACAGTGTCCAAATCCAAGATCCTTCTGGTTTTGTTTTACCCCATCAACTCCTGTGCTAACCCTTTTCTTTATGCCATCTTCACCAAGACTTTCCGCAGGGATTTCTTCATTCTGTTAAGCAAGTTTGGTTGCTGTGAAATGCAAGCCCAGATCTACAGAACAGAGACCTCCTCATCTGCTCCTAATTTCCACACAAGAAATGGCCATTTCCCTCCTGCATCAAAAAACAGTGATGGCACTATTTATTCATTGGTTCCTCTGAATCACTTGAACTGAAACACTTGCATGAATTTGTGTCTGAGGCAGTGTGATAATCACTTTCAACAGTGAATTTCAATAATGACTTCAGCACAGCATGTAAACTTATGTTTTATGAGGAAAGAAAATATTATTGCCACTTTGCTATTTTTGTTCAATGAACAACCATCAGAGATGACACATCATCTACATCAGTTCTTGAAGAACAGAGTGTCAAAGTTTTGTCATGAACTTATCTTAAGAAAGAAAGGCGATCATAAACCAGTATCTCCCACCATGCAGGGAGAGGTTCCTTTCATCCTAGGAGGATGTTAGCTGCTCATTGAGAATTAAGTGTGGTTATATATACAGTTGAAAGAAAACCAAATATGTAGAATGAATTTCTTTTCCCATGAAGCATGTTATAACAATGACAGATAATTAGTGGGTTTTTTCATTAATCATATATCCTGGGGCTAGAGGAGACAGAAGGCCAACTTAAGCCCTCCTTCAGCGTAGACTTACTAAGAGTGAGAATATTTTGTGTTGTCTCCATTTCTGTTGACCATAACAGAGGGCCAGAAGACATCTCCTGCTATGCTTAGTTTTCTGTACCTGCCTTACTTTGAACAAGTGTGTCACTTTGGGTGGAATTTTTGTTGATTTAGATTGGCAGACTCAGAGAAACTTCATCTGGGTTTGCATCAGGAGTTTGTTTTGATTTGGAGTTTGTTTTCAAGGTAAGAAAAAGCAAGAACAAAGGCAGGACAAACCCCTCATAATAAGGAGGATGTTCTCTCAAGTTGTTCTCACAAAGTTTAGTTGAATTCACTTCAGTGTGTCTAGGCCCCTTGGATATGCCAAGATGGGCCAACGGGGTACTCTAAGATGATACACAAGGCATGTTTGCCATACAACAATATTAGTGCCTTACACTGCCTGGACCATATAAGGATTGTGGACCTAGATACGGCTGTTGAAACCTTGAAGAAAAGTTTATGTGCTATCCTAAGTTTTTTGTAAAATCCTTCTGGAATCTCCCCTTCCCTTCTAAAAAAATCCTTTGTATGCACATTATCAGATAATGAGATCCAGACTAGAAGACCTGAAATAAACCAAAAACTGTATACATTGAAATCACAGTTTTTAAAAAAAAAATATCTTTTCATCAAGATTTCCCAATTTTGAAGGATTTTTTACTAACATCTCAGTGAATGTGCAGACTTTTTCCATGATTTGAATATCAAACTTTTTGAGAGTTAATCATCCCAAATTGCTACAGATTAAAGGGTTGGGTAGGGTTTTCTCATTCTGATTGTGTGTCTATCTGTGGATATGTGAGCATAAACAAAACACGAAGAGATGAGTCTGGGCTTCATTCCCACCTCACAAACAATTCACGGTTCTGCCGCATGAGATTATAAATCTTTGGAGTCTTCATGGTTAAATTAGATGTGCTTTGAGCATTTCCTACCTACAACTCATAAAATTTCAGTAGCAAATCTTGATGCATCTATCCATAATTTTCCCTGTCATGAGCTTCACATCTGAACCTGATGTGAATAACTACAGGAGATGATTATTCATTCAGTCCTAGCCAGAGAAGGAACTATCAGCGATCTAGTGCATAAAACAGGAGAGATCTAAAAAAATGTGTTTTGGAGGGTGAAGTTTCATTACTCAACACAAGTAGCACTCCCTCCAAGATCCAGAAGGAAGAATTTAAGAGAAAAGCAGAAAAGACAGTTCATCTTTGGGAAGGTCTTCTGACTATTCAGAAGAATATTTTTTTTCAAAATACTTTGTTATATACAGTGTAATGATGTGCAGCCATTAAAACCCATCCCAATGTAAATGACTGAATGATGGTGTTCCAAAATGACAAATACTCTAATTACATTTTTTAAAAGGCTCTTGAGTCTATTCTTGAGCCAAAAATGAGGGGTGTTATTTGGCAAATACTATCTCGTTTTTGCTGATAAATAGGGAAAGTTCTTGTAGTGCATCACATTGTGCTTTTTTGCCTGAGTGCTGCCCATTAGCCAAGATGAGACCTGGCAGTTCTGGAAAGCACAGGCATCACAGTCTAGAAGCCAGTTTTATAAATCCCCTCACAAATACATCAGGAGCATGTGCTTGATTTAGCTGATCTACTTCATGCAAACATTTGCAGAATCAGGACACGGTTAAATATGCTTCACAAATTAACACCCCTGAAAAGAGACTTTGCAGGATTGTGTCTTGTACACAGGGTCAGAGCAGTGCCCAAGGGATAAAGCCATCTTAGCTCATGGGTCTTCCTCTAGAGGAGGCAAGAGTTGATACTTGAAGAGCAAGTAGAACATGCATAATTGGACACCTTGCCTTATTTCTAGCAAGAGGACATGTCATCCTGCCCACACATGCTGCTCAGGAGCTCTCTGGCAGAAAAAGGCTGTGGCAACTCAGGCTGTGGCAGCACCTCCAAAGCTGAGTCGTTGACTGTGTAGCTGTCAAGACAAAAGCCTCCTTCTTCTAGTCCATAGAACTCCTTGGCTGTAACTCTTCTTTGGATTTTAATGATCTTCCAGATTGTGAGAAACATTGTGTGACCTCTGTCTTTCCCTGTGTGGGGCATTGGTCTGTTTGTAGCAATTTTTTAAGCAGTGTGTTTTATTTGAAGAAAGCACTACAAGAAAAACAAAATACTTTTTTTCATGCTGGTAATGTACAAAAAGCCAGCTGGTGTCTGGTGTGGATTTTCTCAGCACAGAACAACATGTTTATGTTGTAATCTTTAAACTGTTTTACATTTCCCTTTTTGAAACCTATTTTAATAAAACCAATATCACAACAAAGTGCCTTTAGAACAAGTGTATGGCCAGAGGTATGCTGACAAAGTATGCAATAAATGCTTCTGCTTATCTAGAGAGCTCCATTTGTGCGGCACAGCCTCCACAGTCAGGTCACTGTGACCTACAGATGAAGCTCAGTTGATGAGAGCCTCTGCACAGAAAACCCTCCTGTGGCCTCCAGGGGAGTTAACAAAGCACAGAAAGGTATGTTTGAAAGCTCTTCAACAAATAACATAGAAAGGCTGATCTGATTTGTTTTAACAAACCTCTTCTATTAATTCATATTTCTTATGAAATAAGATATTGTCCATTGATAGAGCTCAGACAGGCTTTTTTTTCCTTTTCAGTATATATAAATGCCTCTTCTTATGTAATACATTCTAATTTTCCTTCCCTCCTTTTAACAGCCAGGGCTTGAAATTAAATTTTGTTGACTATTCTGCTCAAATAAGTGTGCCTGTGTGTGCACTTGTGCCTGCATGTGTAGGATAGACAGGCCACAGGTAACAGGAAAACTGAGTCAAAGCCCAGCTTCAACTCACAGGGAAATCTTTGGAGTTGCTCTATCTTGAAGCTCATTGCTAGCTTGCTGCAAAGACCAGCTGACTGTAGGCAATATTGTAATACCTTCTGGTTTTCCTCACTGGCCTTATGTGGACAACCATTGCATTTTAGACTTAACCAAGCCCCCAGAAATGCCCATTTAAAGAGTTATGACTCTCTTTGCCCTTATGTGCCATCATCAGTGATACAAAGAGACTGTGCTGGCAGTGAGGACATAACAAGCAACTTCTTCATCTGTTTGATAAAAGCATCATTCCTTAGGTATGTACCTTGTGGGGAACCCAATCTGACCTCCCTGAGAAACATTCATCTGGTGATGTGATGGGAAATGAGAAAAAGTACCACTTCAGCTTGGCAGAGTGAGGGCAGCAGCACAGAAATTGCCACCATGGGTAAAGGTAATAGAAGCAGCTGGTCAAAAGCATCAATAAAGCAAAACCCTGACTCAGTAGAGAAAATGAACCATGATCCATTTTCTTTATAACTTTGCTCTGGGGGTTGTACAGATATGCCAAGCAGAGTTTGCTCATTAGAAAGCAGGCCTGTGTTTGAGCTCGTTAGAAATGCAAGATGAGATTCTCATCCCGTTTAGCAAGTCTTCAAATCATTTGACCACATTTCTTCCTGTAGATTCCCTCTTAATCATTCCACTGAGGACAGAGCAGATAATCTTACATTTAATTTATGCAGCTTTGTTGTTAAGAAGAGTTAGTAATGTGAAATGATTTACCCTCAAGGAATAATTTAAACATCTCTTCCCCTCACTGAATGAAAGAACAGAAAAGAAAGGTGGGTCTGGTTCAAACGGTCAAGTAAGCACATACAAACCTTCTCGCAGATTTGCATCTTTAATATGGGCATATGCAATCTCCCATTGTGTATGCAAATGTGAATGGCACATACACACTCTTCTTCAGTGAGAGTTTTTGTCTAAGTACTTGGTTACAAGCACATATTTGAAAATCTGGCCCTTGTTGCTTTAAAATATTCAAGCACTGGAGTAGGATTTTATAGCTGTCATCTGGATAATTAAACTCTTCATTAACAGTTGTTCTCAAACCAGTAGGTGACCTTTAATTAGGGATGAAATTACTCAGGAATGGATTTCAAGCATTAAGAAGCTGCAGAGGAACCCTTTGCCCCCAACTTCCCCGAGTCCACTGCAAACCTTTCATAAAGCATGGAGAAATGATGCTGGGTGAGACAAAAATATGTTTCCAGGCCCAACTTATCAGACGTATGCTTCACTTAACCTTGTTGTAACTAAAATACTGTATTTTCTTTTTTCTGTCTGTGCACTGTAATACATTTCTGTGTGTTACCTGGGTCTTTGTTACCCCAGCCTAAACATCTGCATCAACCTGTACCCCCACAGAAAAAGAACATGAAAAATTACCAAAGTCACAATGAGAGCAGTGCACAGATGGGCTGTATTTATGAGTGGGTGGAAGATTGCAGGGCAGGATTCAGCAGTACAAATATTTCTGTTGAGTCATTTGAATATCCATTGCTAAAATTTTGCATTAAGAGGGCTATTTTGTCTGAAGGATAATTCCCAAAAACTAATAGAAATCTGCATGGAAAAATCCTATGGAGAGATAAACTTAAAAGGAAATTCAAGTCAGGGTGTTCTATTTCATTACTGAAGAACTGTGCTAAGAAAAAAAGCAAAAGATTGATATAAAGAGCATATAAATGCTGTCTCTGGGAAAAGGGATAGCAGATCCTTTAGGGACCTTCCAGGCACCACACTGGGCCATCACCAGTCACCTTTACATTGCAGTCCTTTGTATTGCTTGGGAGATACAAATGCCTGATTAAATGCTCCCAGTTTTCTCTTTTCTTGACTATATTTTATGTGCAAGCATGTACCCCTTGGACATCTGTACTCCTGACTCTTCATTGCCTCAACTTTACCTCATCTTGGTTCTTTCCAAAATGATGGTTTGTGCCGTCTGTGCTTAGAAGTGCTCTGCTTTTACCTGCAGTCATGTAGGAACAGAATCCACACCCCTTAGAAACATTTCTTCAGAAGTCAGTAGGTGGAAGATCAGAGGCTGGCTTGTAGTGCTCTGTACTGGCATGCACGTCTGCTTATGCTGTTTTACAGCTTCTCTCTCCCATTTTTGGTTATTCGTCTGAGTGACTGTTGTGAGGATAACTGGCCCTTTCCCAGGCTGAAGACATTCTGCTTTGAAATAGTCACTGAGCCAGCTGACTTCCATGAAACAGAGTGATGAAAATAAGTACCTCTCCCTGATTCTACACATTCCCTGGACTTTGTTGGAGGAGTGGAAAATCTTATTTTCACATAGGTGAAATGTTTCCTTTCCCACATTGGCAGCTGCATTTTAGCCTTGTCCCACAGATGTCATGGCTAGCATAAGGCACCACTAAGTGCCCTGCGAGTAATGCAGGAAGAAGAAGGGAGGAACCAGCCTCAATAAAGTGGGGCCATCAAAAACTAGAAACACACAGCCAAATTAGCGCAGTTTTTAAAGGATTCCCACATGCTCCAAGGACTGTCAGAACCCTTGTCAAGGAAAAGTCCGAAGCCGTTCTCCTTTCATTCCTGCACCAAGATGTACACTGAGACAGAATTTACTCTGCCGTGGGATCTCTGCATATATCTATATTGCAGGAGGCTGTGCCAAATATCAAGTTTAGCATGGGCATCAAAGCAGTGGTTTTGCTCCATAATATACCTGTGCTGACGTATTCTGTTTCTCAGCTGAACTGTTGCTGAACTCAACAAATTGAGTTGAACTAGACTTCTTTTTAGGAGTGCCATATCCATAGCAGAGTATTTTCAACCTATTAAATTAACCAAGGTTTGGTTTGGGGTTTTTTTCATCAACTTCAGCTTCTCCAGCTACCCAACATTACCTTTCTCCTGGACTATTTGTTCTTCCTTCCTTCAGCAACCACTGCTGCCCACAACCACCATTTTTAGTATCAGTTTTCCTTCCTTCCTTGGATGGTGGCATCTTTTTGTGTAATTACATTGAAGTCACAACTGAAACACTCATTAGTCATTGAAAAAGCTTGCAAGGACTCAGTATTTTATTTTTTCACATAAAGGTGTTGTTTACCTCATGGTAAAACTTAGAATATTTTTCCATACATTTAACACCATCTTTACTATTTCTCAGCTTCAGCATCTGTCTTACAGTACACTATTAATGAAGGCACCAGCTTGGTGGTGCCTGAGGTCTCGGTTTCAATGTCCCTTGTGCACCTGTGTAAACAAGTGCCGTAATTCTCAGATCCTCAGAAGAGACCTCCCAGTTTGTAGGTGCTAGTCCTATTTTGATGTTCATGAGTGCCAGCAAAAGAGATCTGCTTTCATCCATGAGGGCCATCTGTGAAGTCTTGAGAAACTGGAGAGGAAACAGGTGACTTGCATTCCCAACAGCCTTGTCATTGCTCAAAGACCTCCCAGGGCATTTGAAGGGCAGCCAAATCACAAGATATGTAATCGCAGTTCGGCATCTCTCCTTGTTGCTGTAGGTAAGCCACTATGTATCACATAGTACTAGGGGTCAGCACCACCAATGCTAAGCTGTGTCCCGGAACTCAGGGTGTTGGAGTTGCAGTTTGTGAAGCGTGGGACCTCTCCTGTACAACATGCATGCATGCGTTTGTTACAGTGAGTCAAAATATGTCACTAATAGTTAACTAGTTAAGTAATTGGGCAACTAATTATGCAACTTTTTAGGTCCGACCTAATTTCTGGAAAATAACCATCCAGGAATCCTTAGTCGGTTTCCTTCCTTAGAATAATTCATCAGCAAATACATTTGTTTTCCTTCTGCAAGGTTCCCATGTGGATTGTAACCCAAGTGACTTCTTGTTAGTTCTTTCATTATTAAAGAGCTGATGTCTCTTTTTTCAAAAGCAAGGAAACAATACCAGTGGTGTCTGGCATCCTCTTGCCTATCAGACAGAGATGGTGACGCCTAAGGGTGCAAGTGAGCTGAGGCTGTTTGCATAATGCAATCTCCCCACTTTTCTCACTTTTGCAAATCTCAGGTTAACAGCTCTATGTAGACAACAGTGAGCAGTGTAGTCAGAGAACTTCGGAGGGACTCCAGGAATTAGGTGTTCAGGATTCATGGACATTCGTGGGGAGAAGTCTTGAAAGCTTGAGGTTTTGGCATCTCTATAGTCTTGGAAAACTGAGGGAAGAGGTTATGGTTTTGCATAAAACAATATGATCATCTGCCCTACTTTAATTAATACTTGCTGAAGACAAGGCTAGTCTTTGGCAGTACCCTTTTTTATCTTCTTAGTTTTCTCCCCTTCCCAAAAGAATGAAAAGGCTTTTGAAGAGTAACCCTGAAGAAGCACTCACTGCTAAGAGAGTGAGGAGAATTTTAAATGAGGGAGGGAAGGAGGGAGATGGCTGGCTGGCTGGCTGGCTGGCTGGCTGGCTGGCTGGCTGGCTGGCTGGCTGGCTGGCTGGCTGGCTGGCTGGATGGATGGATGGATGGATGGATGGATGGATGGATGGATGGATGGATGGATGGATGGATGGATGGATGGATGGATGGATGGATGGATGGATGGATGGATGGATGGATGGTGTCCAGAAAAATAATATACACTTAACAGGACCTTTTGCCATACTTTAGAAGTAGAATGATTTTCTTAAGCCTGCACCGAGAAACCAGACAGTATTTGAGCAAAATCTATGTCCTATGATCTTCAGCTATCAAAGAGAAGATGACAGTCTGAGGAGAAAGTCCTAGTGTGGCTTTCGAAGGCTTTATACCTCTTTTTAATGTTGGTAAACTTTTACACCTGTTTTTAATGTTGGCAAACTCTGAGAAAAAAAGTGTTGGGGAGGAAGGGAGGGGGACAACAGAATGGAATTTCTCTTACTTAAAATGGAACTATACAAATAATTCTTATGAAGGGAGTGAAAAGATTTGCACAGAGGTGGCTCATAAAACCCCCCCATGTTTAATTTTTCTAAGCTAGGCCTCCTAGAGCTATCAATGCTCTGCACAGAGACTAATATCCATCTCTGTTCAGAGAACCAACACAAGGACTATTTCCACAATAAATGACCTTTAAAGTGGGGCTGACATGATATGTAAGTTTTGTGCTGGCCTTCTGCACTGCAGCAAATTGCATGTTGAAGAGGCAATGCTTGTCTTTTGCCTATGAGAAATTGCCCATTCCTGCCACGTTGCAGCCAGCCACTCCTAACATACATTTGTTTATGTGCACTTTTGGCTCCAGGGCTCTGTATCATGTAATAGCAGCAGAGCAGCATATTATTTAAAAATAAAATGCATGGTAAAATTCTTCCCCCAAAAATAGGCAACTCCTGCCTATTACCTGGAATTGGAACAGGTTTTTTTGAGCTGAAAATCACAGAAAAGAGACAAAGAGGTTACAGGAGTATATGAGCTCCTGTCCTAGATGTATGGGGGGAAAAAAAATAAACAGGGAAGAAAGGTTAGTCAAAGAGAAAGTGTATTGGATTTGGCTGCCTCAGCTCTCAGCCTCTTCAAGCAAACACCCTCCTCTCTGCAAGAGGGTGGTTGAAGGGTTGGAAGATGATGAGAGATAGGGTTGAGCCCACAAAATACCTTCTCAACTGTCAAGTAACTGGGCTGGTCATTGCTTTTGGTGGGGGTTTACATGTATTCTTACCTAGAAACAAAGCCAAATTAGCTCTTCTGTTGAGTTACAGCCAAATTTACACACACATGCACACACATACACATACACAGAGGAAAAAAAATCACTACCAAACCCCACTTTTACCATTACTCTCACACTGCCTCATCACCTCTGGACTTTATCTCCATCTTTTCTTACAGCTTTCATGGGAACAATATTTTTCCAACCCAGTTCTTCCTACCACCAGAAAGCCTGTCTGCAAGGAGCCATTCTTGCTGTCCTTCCATGCCTGCACAGGCAACTGATATGTCCACTGGTGACAGAGCAATCTCTTTTCCCACCCATCTCTCCACAGTGGTGGGTATGCCAAGACCCCATCCCTCGCTGCTTCCTGGGAAATATTGTCAAAAATCAACAATCACAGCAGCATCTGCAGATTGTCTTAAGCCTCTTCCTCACACCTCAGAGGTCATCTGAGCTGCACAGCCTGACGAACTTACAAATCTGTATGCAGGGTGTGCTCTCTCCAGACTGCAAGTTAGGTGCTGCAACACAAGAGCAAGACCTTGGCGTTTTTGTAGAATTGCTTTTGATTGCATGCTGCATAAAGGTAACTTGCAGCAAAAAGCATGTGAAATAATTGAGCATATATTGCCCAATCTACCATGTGGGCATTAAAGCAAAATAGGTAGTGGGGGCTGCATAGAAGAGAGCAGACAGCGGGCTGGGGTATCCCTGCCCTCTCCTTCGTTTCGCACAGGTCCTTTGTTACAGTGCATAATTTTTTTTTATGCAAGTATGTGTGGTGAGCAAAGGAGCATCAATGGGTCTGGGGAAATGAACATATTGTGCTTTGCTAGTGCACTGGTTTTGCTCCTTGCTAAGAGCCAGAACACAAAAATCAGATGATGCTTGAGCACCATCAATGACTTAGTGGCATGATGTGCAGGCTCTATGAGACCAAGTTAAGCTCAACAGCTACTCAGGAACCCTGGCTTTTTGGGTGGTGGAAGAGCTTGTTCCTCAAGTCTGCATATTCTCTATGTACAACATTTTAAAAGCTAAAGCATCCACTTGTTCAAGGAGAAGACATACAGTTGGTCTGGTTATGAGGATCAGACAGCACTTGCAGTACCTACAGCTCTGCTATAATTAGAGCTCCTTCTTATCCTTCATTATTCACCAAGTTGCACCACATTTCTCTTCTGTAATTGCCTCCTGTGTTTTCCTCCACTGCCTGGGAAGACATTTGTGTTCCCTTCCTCTCTTTTTGCTCAAGTGCTTTTCTCTTTCTGCCCTTTCCCTCTGTGCTACATTTCTTTGAACCAACCTAGATATTTCACTTCTGATGGTAGTATTCTGCACTCCTCAAGCCCACAAAGAGCTTAGAGGGGAGATTTGAGGTGGCTCAAAGAAGGAAGACTGAACTTGGTCAAGAGGCTAATGACCGGGACTATTTTTCTTGAGTGATCTAGAAGAAGTGGAAGGATAATCCTTGGCCTAACAGAAAAGATTTGTCCTGATTTGAGGTAAACCTTTGAAATCAAAGACTGAACCCTCCAGAAGGGCCAGGTTTAGATACATTATGATGGAAAAGTAAAGATGTTAGCAATTATGAAAACTGATTGTCACCTTATTTACAGGACATTGCCTGGCATTTTCCAGCTATTAAGAGCAATAGCAGCATAAAGAAAGCTGCTGTGCTTTAAAAGCCCTGTCAGATTAAAAAAAGCACTGCTAAGCAGCCTCTGGCCACAAAATCAGACTGACTGGATGCCTGAGCCCCATATTCCACAGGTGGCACAGCTGAGCTCCGATGATTGAGAAGCTGCTGGTGAAAGTAGAAATGCCAGTTGCCGTGCAATTGCTGTGAACATGCATTTTTTTATTCCTCTTCAAATTCCTAGCTCTTAGTATATTTTTTTCTGCCTGGTAAGCCCTGAAGGCAGAGAGGAAGGGCACAGCCTCTGCAGATGGGGACCTGGCAAAGAGCTGTCCCCACCAGCTGGGTTTGGTGAGGCCAGAGGACAGGGCAAACTTGTCCAATGCACCCGAGCTCTCCCAGCACCAGGGTTTTCCGATGACCTGCTATTTTTGTACTTGTGATGTTTCATCATGGCTTCCTAGCCATTCCCTTTAATGGGATTAACTCAGAGTTGCACAGGATATGCAGTCCCAACCCACCCATATTAATAATTCAGAAGCTTCCCTTTCCTCTTCAAGTAGAAAGCAGCTGTCCTGGATAACTACAATATCCAGTGTTTAGGATATGAATGGGCTGGCATTAGCTATGCCACTGCTCAAAACCTGTTTCTGTCAAATCCTTCCGCATTATTTATAACCCAATTGCTCTGCTTTCTAGACTTGGCCGACACATATGCCAGGAATGGACTTCAGGCTTTCTCCCAGGAGCAGTGAGCATTGCTTTTTTCCTTTTTCACACCTGAAGCCTCATCAAGCTTTTATGCACAGCTCGTTTAACCTTTTCTTTTGCCATGACTGAGGGAGAAGAAGCTGTTACCCTCTTGCTCCAGACTTCTTCTTTTAGATTGAAATTATTCCTCCTGCAGCCTTTTCTGGTTTATCTAGAAGAAGGATGTGATATTTTAGTGTAGCTTAATGAAAATGTGCATATGGTACTAAAAGAAAAACCAGAATCGACTTGTTGTTTTCAGTTTAGGAACCAATACTCTTCACATTGCAACATATACTCTATAAATTCAGTCAAGATTCTATAAACCTCTGAGCCATTTTGGACAAACAGTACAAATTGTTCTGCAAAGGCTTAAGGTCCTGACACATTAGAGACTGTTGTGAAGTAAAATGCAGTGGCTAATATAGCTGCTCAGGAGAGAGATCCATTTTGACCTGTGATTTACTTTTCCTTCTTGAAATGTAACATTCCATAGACTTGCAGAGAGGTTTTCACTCACAAACCAGTTCATTTAGTAAAAATACTGTGTATTAGCAAATCCCATGCTTTCACACCTCAGGAAAATGTGCTGATTATGTCACAGAACTTCTGATCTTGCAAGCTTTTTGGTGAGACCTTTAAAAAAAAAAAAAAAGAAGAAGAAGAAGCACAATCCCTTTTTTATAATAATGCCCATGTGCTGGTTGCCATCAGGACACTGCTGGGCACCCTTTATTCTCCTTTACATCAGTCCTTGGGAGTGCTGGCACACGTGCAGCAGCTGGAAACACTCACTCACTCACCAGTCTGCTTCCCTAACATCTTTGATCAGGCTCAGGCCATCATATCCCAAAGGAATTTACCATGATGGGCTCTTACAGCAGTCACTTTGTGCTAGCAAAATAGTGAAAACACTAATAAATTCTGGTCTTGCTTTGTGGCAATACAATAGGCTTTTATGTTGAAGGCTCAGGCTCAGAGGAGGACATGAAAACCAAGGCTGAGCAGCAGGAGCTGACAGAAGTTTCTGAGCAGCTGAAAACTTTTGAACAGTCTCAGAATCAGACATTTTGCCTATGGGAATACAGCAGAGCTTGCAGCCGGGAAAGCTGGCACACAAGTGAGGGGTATGCCCTGTGGCAACCTCAGGCTCTTGGGCCAATCAGTGCATGAGAGGCAGAGGTTTACAGTTCCAAACAGGTGAGTGAACTGCACCTCTAAGGGCATGTCCAACCTGCTTATAATCATCAGGGTGCTTGAACAGCTCACCCATGCCCTGGTCTATGGAAAATGTGCCACTCATACCAGTGAGAGTGTTTCAAGCTGCTGAATATCAAGGGAAATTTTTCCCATCGCCCAGACAGACACTGACAGTTCTGGTGCATGCCTCATGCACCTCAGGCTTGCAAAGTGGTGGAAAGGGCCTCCCTTTATTCCTGGGAAATGCCAGAAATGTCCTACAGAGGGCACAAACCGCAGGGTGCAGCAGCTCCCTCCTGCTGCAGCTCTCTCCTGCTGCAGCTTCTGGCTCAGGAGAAAGCCATGGAACCAGAGGTGAGAGGAATGAGCTGTGTGTGAGAGGTGCATTGCAGGGAGCCAATTCCACAATGCTCAGCTCTTCCTCATCCACAGTATGCCCTGGGGGGAGGTTTTGCCTGGATCCATCATCAGATGGAAAACAGCAGGCAAACAGCCTCCAGCATGGCGCTGCCTCTTGGCTGCTCCCCCTCATCCAAGGTCAGCCCTGTGCCAGGGAGTTTCCTTCTCAGTGCTGCTGCGCTGGGAAAATGAGTTACTCTGAGACTGACATTGCAATGTGCTCCCACACACAGCTGCAGAGTGAGTTATTTAACAGCATAGATAATATTGAGACACAGACTGTAATGCCTGTTTTCTTTCTGAAGTGAAAAAGGAGCATTACATCATGCCTATCCTGAGAAACACCCCTTCCTTAAGGACAACAGCAGAAAGTTTATCTCAAAAAGCATGATTAAAATGCAAGGGTGCTGGCAGCTAGAGACGGGAGAGGCCAGCTTCATCCACCCGGGTGCTTGTGACCTTGTCCACCCTGTTCCTCTGTTTCCCACTTGTCAGAGACAACTGTTTGGAGACAGGAATGTGTGCGCAAGGGAAGTTTTGTGGTCCCACCTATCTAAAAGCAGCAAGGTGCCCAGGATTTCCTGGCGGTCTGAGGAGAGAAAAGATCTATGAGGGTCCCTACAGTGCACACGCAATTTTGATATGGAAGGGTGAAACTAGACTTCGGGGGATGGTCACCTTGTTGGTCCTGACCCATAGCCTGCCCTGTTAACCCACCTCGAGAGGGACCTTAGCATATGCAGGTGATAAGAATGCATCCCATCTACAACCACTCTGCAAGCGCTCAGCCTGCTGCATGTCAACAACATCTGAAATGTGCACAGGAAAAGGGCTGAGCCAGATCATTGACTATGGCTGTGTTGTAGTTTCTCCTGTGCTATGTAGAACATCCACAGATATCAATTCTGCTGCCCATGCTGTTAAAGCTGACAGAAGTTAGGATGCATTTAATATCAGGTGAGAAGCTGGAGTGCTGCACACATGAGTGAACCCTTATAGGAGTCTGACAAAAAAGTTGCCCTCACAGCAAAAAGCCAGGCATTCATCTTGATATATCTTTTGTCACATACTGATGCAAATATGCAATTTTGTTGCTCTCTCTCCTTCTCAGATAAGCATTGCACCTAGAAGGAAAGTCAGAAAAATGGATTAGTTTATTTCCAGCCCTGTAAGCTATGCACATTCACTTCAGGATTTCTCTCTCTGCACTGGCGAGGTTTACACTATGCTTTCAAGGGGTTTTTTAATGCATTTCCAGGTTTTTCCTTTTATGGGACAAAAGGTTAATTATGTCAATAAAAGTACAATGTTCTCTGGGAACTAGGTCTGATATAGTGAGGTTATAACTCCTGTATAGGGGCCAACTCTCTGAGGTCCCCAGTAATTCCTACAAAATGCTCCGCATGCTCAGGAGGAAGAGGATCCTCAGAGTTATCTTGGAAAGACCATGAAAATAAATATTTTCTATGTATCATTAGGCAGAAGTTGATGCCCAGGTTACAAATTTTGAATACAGGTGGTTTAAATGGGCTGCAGTGGTAGCGCACACTGAAGATTTATCTTAATTCATTTAGTAATATGAGAAACTGGTATTTTTCTGAATTGTGAGCTGTACCACAATAACCTAGTAAAATACCAAGCATTTAAGTGTTATATGTTGGCCTAGCATGTTCACAAATTATTTAGGAATTATGAGATGCTTTCTTTGAAAAATTTCAGAAAAGTCTGAAAATGAAAACAGCAGCAGCAAAGCCCCCACAAAATGAAACTTTAAACGCCACTGTGTTCCTTGGAGCTATTCTTGGAAAGGTTGTCATATTTGTGTGAAATTCCGGGGAGGGAATGTATGCAAGCATTCTGCTCAGCATGAACCCCAAACACCCACAACACTGCTAGATTAAAGGTAATAATATGTTTTGAAAGGGAGAAACACTGCAAAGCAAATTGCACAACCCTTCAGTGCATTTTGACACCCAGAAGGGAAAGGTGCCAGGGGAATGTTTTTTTTCCACCAAACACACCAGATTCACAACAATGAACCACAAGGCTTCTAGAGAAACACACAGCCAGGTTTCCAGCAGGAGCAAAACATGACCACAGAAGGCAGAGGTCAGTGTCTGAGGAAGACGGGATTCTCCATAGAAGGATTGCTCCCATCAAAGCTGCAGCTATAATCTCCAGGACCATCGGCAGAGGCGCTGCCCTGGGAATTATTTATTTCTTCTTAGGAGCAATGTTACTGAGCATACATGTCTGCTGAGGAATGAACTTATGGTTTTGTGTAACAGAAAAATCAGGACATGAAACAGAATTCCTGAAGACTCATTCCCATGAGAATGCCTGAATTTCATTAAATAATAAGTAAAGGAATATCTGCAACATAAAGTGTGCTTTGTTGGTATGCTCTTAACATGTGTGGTTTTATTCCTTAATATTTCCTCCCTGTCACTGGTCCTGTAAGAGTACCAACGTCTTGATGATAGAGGACATCCTACCTTCCATGCTCCATCACTGAAGCTTGCATGACTATATATGATTTACCATATGAGCATACAGAGTACCGCATTAACAATACAATGAGAGTGTGGGGTTAAGCTTAAACACCTGAAGAGACAAAACTAGGCAACCTATTGCCTAAATCATGGTGTAAATCTAGCCTGAACAGTGCATTAGGTATGCACATGGCATTTTTCAGATTGCTAGAAGACTTTATTCTTCTCAGGGCTAGCTCAAGGCTCTTCAGCTGTTTTGCTGCCTCAAGGATGAGGACAAAACTAATGCAGACACAAAGCAGAATCACAGCAAGAGTCCTTCAGATCCCCTCAGCACTGTTACTGCTGGCTAAACCAAGCCTGACTAATTTTGAAAAAAACTCCTTCAGCATCTGCTTGCTGGAGCAGAGGTCATGGGCAAAATAGGGTTTTTTTAAATATTGCTACACACTACATTATTGCATTCCTTCTAGACTCTGAAGCAACTGGCCTGTGTTTATTGGAACAGATGCTTTATGGCATCAAATCTTGTATTAACTAATTGTCTCCCTCCAATTAATCAGTGTGTCCATTACTATAGGCAGGTTGGGGAATTGTGGTTTACAAACCTGGGCAACATTCCCATTCAGCTCACAGGGACTATGAAAAACACAGGGAAATAATGTGGAACATAACAAATATCTAACAGGGACTGAAGTTGAGACTATTCTATCAATTCCTGCATGTGAGCTCAGAAGGCTCAGAGTACTTGCCATGTGGCTGTTCTTAACGATCATGAAAAAAGTCAATGGAGATTCTGACACAAGAAATTTGTGCTGCTCTGGAGGCAACTAAATTATTCCATTTACAATTTCTGCTGAAGATCTGCTGTCTCCAATAGATCTCAAAGAAATTCCTGCTGGAGGTAGAACCAGAAACCAGTTGAGTATCACATGACTTTTGGGTGTGATGGAAAATATTTCTCGCTGCTGGGCAGATGTGAGTAACTGAGTTTAATTATTTCAAGCTCCAATCATAAAAGAGAAAAGATTCTGATATATTTGTTGGCTTCACAACATAGAGAGACACACACAAAAAAAAAAAAAAAAGGAAAAAAACCTGCTTAATTTGGAACTATTGCCAAACTGTGGTAAAAAGGTTTGTTAACATCGTTAACAGTCTGAGTCAGTGTAAAGAGGAATGCTTTAAATGCATGATATTCAGCACATGTGCATATGAGACCCAGTTTTTTATGGCGGCTGCCCCTTAAGGACAGATATCCTCTGGTGTTAGGGCTGCAGGAAGCTGCAAACACCTCTTCCCAGAGGGCACACGTCTCCTTGTCTCAAGCAGAGATGTTCTGCAGAGATGCTCTGCCAGCTCAGAGGCAAAGGCAGACACATTAATGATGTATTAGTGCACCAAAGATTGTTGTTCTAGGATTCAAAGCTGCACTCCAGTGATGTAACATAACCACAGGAGGCTTGTGCTTAGTATTGAGGTTAGCAAGAATTCTTCTTTCAGAAGTAATCTCACTCTGTTTATTTCTCTTGGTCTCAGTGTTTTTTTGTATAGCTAAGGAAATAATGAGCTTTTTTTTTTTTTTTTACTCCATATCATGATTAATCTGAAAACTTATAAGAAATTTGTTTCAGGTCATATCAGATTACTTACACTTGTACCTGAAAAATACACAGGAAAACTCTAAAAAAATTATATTCTGGCTGAAATAAAAGAACGCCACATTAGACTCAAAAGTCAAGTGCTCTGGATATAGTTTTCTGGTATGTAATCAAGTCCTATATTTTAAAATAAAATTTATGTCAAGTTTAAATGAAAAATAACACATTTTGTGGAAATTTTAAAAAGTGATGTAAAATATCAAAACAAAACCTTTCATTTCAAAAACAAATAATAAATTAAAACTAATTCTTCAAAACCATAGAAGTTTTTTCAATAATTTTTCACCTACCTTTTCTTTCTTCCTTATCTCAGTTGGTTACTAATTAACAGCAATGGGAAATTTTTTGTGCCAAAGAGGAAGAGCTTATAAAAGTTGCTGTGATCACTGTTGTAAGCGTACAACACAAGCCACCAATAATTCTCATAATCTCAAAAAAACCCACTAGTCCTGTCTTACAGATGGAAAACATGGGGCACAGATCCTAAAATCACTTGTAGTTGTTATGGAGCACATCGAAAATTGATCAAGTAGCCCAGCCCAGGAAAAGTGGAGCTGTAAGGAGAAATATCTGGAGAGCTCCACAATACTTGTATTTGGTTCACAGCACCCACATGGATAGTCCTTGCTATGTATTTTTTTCTAGTCAAGGCCATAATGCTGAACCCACACTGACAGGCAGAGTGCATTAGGTGCATGTCTCTAGTTTGCTCTGAAAAGGCCACGTGGTCCAAGGCTTCTCCACAGTGGGAACCAAAAGTAGAATGAGGAGAAAGTCAATTTCAGAACCCACTCGGGTTCTGCCTGAGGATGCTAATGCAGATACTGCATTGCAAGTACTAAGAGAGCCTGGGTCTCTGAAATGCTAATTATGGACTCATATCATTTTCTCACTTCTAACTAGCAAGAGGTCTATTGTGAAATGGTTTGAGTGTTTTGTCAGTACTAGCCAAAAAGTATAAGTTCCAGAAGTAGAAACAGTCACAGGCAGTCAACAGTTACTGCTCATTGCCAGGAGATGTGGGCTGTCCCAGTTCCATTTTTCAAACATAGAGCTTTCATGGTGACATCACCATTATCGTAACTATTTATAAATGGATTTGAAAGTGCAAAGCAAGAAAATAAAAATCATTTTAAAATAACATTGATACAAAATCAAATAGATATGAGAGAATCAAGAACAAATTCAGGCTGGAATTTGGAAAACTGGTTCTGATTAACCAAAAAATGAACCTACAATGCAGTCTACATAGAAGACAGTGAGAGCTTGGACCTCCCAGTGTTTTGAAATGGGATTGATTCATTTATGAGATTGTATAAAGAAGGGATTAAAACATAGGATTGCTGTATCAATCTCAAAAATTTCAAATTCTCAATATCTTCAGAGCAGGGAGTTGATCAGAGCTCACTTGTTAATAGTTCTAGTTCACACTTTATTTATCTTGCAGTTATGCATGCCTCACATCTCTGAGACTACTAGAATAGGGGATTTGGGAGCTTCTTTTGCTTTTTACTTCTCCTTATACATATATAACATGGGTTGTGAAGAGCTGGTCTTTTTCCGCCTTCTTCTGAAGCATGGGGATTTGCCCACAGGAGACAGTACAGTGTGTGCTCAGTAATATTAAACCCCTCCAGGTGCCCATCTGGCATGTTTCCTTCATTTGTTCAGGGTTAAATTAATCATCTGGTTTAGACTCAAGCCCGTTTCCCTCTAGATAAGTTTGCAACTATCATTGTTTCCCTGCTGACTGCTTTTAGTTTCTTTGTTTTCCATCTTTTTCTGTTGCTTTGTATGACCTTCTTCATGGTCTGGGAGTTCTCTCCAGCTAAAACCTCACCCTGTGTTTGGAGAGTTTGGTATTTTACCACCTTTCTTCAGCTTATTTTGTAGCTGGTGAGGAGAGAAATGGTATGAGCAAGAGGTGTTCAGTTGTTCCATGTAATAAAATGTTAAAAACAAGGTAGCCTTTGATGGGGACGAACTGGTTGGGAAGACAGCTCTTTCCTTGCGGTCCCACTCTCCTGTAGGCCAGCATTGACTCACTATGCACTGTTTCAGGCTAAGTACAAAATAAATGTAAGAATCAAAGGAGATGCTGGAACAACCACTCATAGTTTCAATCTTGACTCTATCCGCAGTGAGTGGAGATGAAACCCAAGATCCAAACAGTACTGAACTCTAGCCAAAACCGGACTCCGACAGCAGACTTGTGATACAGTGCAGGTTTTTTCCTTTCTAGTTATACCTATACTTATTCTTTGTGTGCCATTGTGTGACACACTTCTCCTGAAAGATACTTGTACCATTTGAAGGTGAAGCCAAGGAGGAATATGGACTATGACTGATGTTACTGGCTTGTGCTACTAAAGCAAAAGGAACCACCATCTCTTCTTTACATTTCTCATGGATTTTACCAGTGGTGGATAATGTCAAAGTACCACTGAGAGCTTTGTGCACATGCATTATTCAATACATGCACTATTTTGTAATAACTTTTTCAAGGGGGAAGCAGGGAGCAGTAAGATGTACTGTGTAAACAATATACAGAGAAATTATCAGTATGTACACAATGATAATATTAGGCAATAAAGGTGCTACCAAAATTGATTAATATGTCTTAATAATGCCTTTCCACTTTTCTAAGGGAGCCAGAACAAAATGGAGCTGAGAGTTTCCTGTGTTGGCAGTATTTTGTAAGTTCATATTTCTTTTCCATCACTTTCTTAGAAAGGATTTTGCATCGAGAGTGTAATCTTCTCTTAAAGAACTCTCCTAGTGTGCTTCTCTTTATCAACCAGCATTAGCTGTTATTAAAATACATATTTATTTACATGAAAATGAAAACACTTGTTTCATTTGGCTTCTACAAGTATATGGTAATGGTAAATGTGTTGGGTCACTACACTCTTTGCAGGATATTATGTCTTTTAGATTTTGTTTGTAAATATAGGCAGAGATTAGAGCAAAATATATTTTAATATATAGCAAAATACAAAGTACTTTAAAATAAAATAATTCTTTTCCAGCTGCCTTTTTTTTCTTTTTAATGAGTTTTGCCTAAGGGTTTGATTTCATAAAATCTAGATGGGTATTCTGCAGTTTTTGCCATCCAGAGACTTTCATTGAAGGGATGAAAATTGTAAAGGTGGCTTGAGATCTCCAAGTTGAGCACTTGTGTTCATAAAAAAGAACCATTTTCCCATAATGACAAAGCTACATCTGTACAGAATCATTAAAATTCTGCAGGAGAAAACGAAGAACGTGGCTCTGTCAGTGTACGAAAGGGCAGTACCAGTGAACTGCTTTGTTGGAAGACCCCAACCCTTCACTATATTTAACTGCCTGACAGCAGATTCCCACTATTTTGTGAACTGAGCTTACTCGATTCTTTATGTTAATGTTCCTGCTCATTTAAACCAGTGAGACATTACTCATTTAAGATTTTAAGGCCAGGAAGGCAATACTGAAAGTGGTATCTGCATGGTACAGAAAACCTCATCCAGCATCATCTGCACCAAACTTACAGATTGTTGCACTTGTGCTGAGTCCCCTCAGGGTACTAAGGTACAGTTAAGGTAAGGTAACTAAGCATGAACAGAAGTCTAAGCAACATAACACCCTCAACATAAGATGCCTACATAGGTGATTCTATCACTGTTGAAAGAGAAAAGAAGGAAAAACCTGCCTTTATATATTGATGTCCATCCTGAACAGTATCTCTCCCATCTCTATTCTTACTCTTTTTTCCTGCTGCATTGCAGAACTGGCTTTTATCAGCACCTTTTCCTTTAGGTAGACATATACAATGAACAGCTTGCTTTTTTGCCTTGGATAAACTAGACACACCCTAGTAATAAAAACAACTTCAATCTCCCTTTTTGAAAGAAGTTTAATGGCTGTTAAAGCTGTCTGCACAGCAAGTGATCAGGCCTTTCTGATTAGAAGCTCACTTGCCCCAGAGATTTACCATCTTCAGGGCATGTTTTCAGACTTGTGCATTATCCAGCCACTGTGCTCTGAATCCTCTCCAAGTTCTCAGTGCCCTGGTGCTTCACAGTCAGGATATCAGGATGGGATGTAGTGAAATGTTAACCACATCTCTGCTGCTTCACAGAGAGCTACTGTCTCAACCCCATCTACTCCTGTCAGCCTCTCCCCTGTACATCCAAGCAACACATCTACCTGCTCAGCTTCAGCAGCCCAGCTGATGCACATGTTCAACTCGCCATCCACTACAAGCCCTGAGCAGGTCTTGGCATTACTGCATTTGAAGACACAACACTGTTAATGACATGGTCATCATGCTTCCTTCCTAAACACATCACCTTGCATACCTGCTGCTCTTCCCTCCAACATTATTGACCGCTCTACCAGTTTCACCAGTGTTGCAAACTCTACAGGTGATTATTACTCCAAATAATTCATGCAATTGGTGAAGTGTTAAACCAGTACTGGAATAATTCTTGTGGAGAGCTGACAGATGAACCCTTCTTTGGATAACAGTTTTCCACTAACAGTTACATTTGCAGCTAAGAGGATTAATCCACATATGACCCACCTCAAAAGGGCCCACCACAGTATCTCCAGACTACTAATATTTTCATCAAGATGGTAAGTTTCAATTGTTTTTTGAGAAATCAAAATATACTACATTGACATCATTAAGCTGAGAAAATTGATGTTTCATAACTCTAAAGTAATACTTCTTCCATTATTCTTAATTCATTACTTATGGATCTCCTATTTTTACATAATGTCTCCTTCAGGGAGTTGCTAGATTAATCGGTCTATAATTTACTGGGTCATTCAATTTACCCTTTTAAATTGTGGCATAATACTATCTCTGGCATCCCTCAGCCCTGATGCTCCAAGACTTAAGAGAAATCAGTACAAGTAGTTCCTAAAGCTCCTCAGGCAACCATTTCAATGCTTCTGGATACAAGCACTGCAGTCCTGAGATTCTAAAATGTTTAAATTCAATGGTCGCTGTTTAACATCCTTCTTAATTAAGAACAGAAGAGAAAGTGTAACCACAGTGAGGCATGAAACCATCATTCTCTGTCTTTCCAAGCACAGAACAATTATTGAACAGTCCTGAGGCAAAGCTTTCAGACAGAGGTAATATCTTTGTTAGACTAACGAATAGCTTTGATCATACTGATAAAGAAGGTCTAATAAAAGATTTTATCACTTCCTGCAAAATCTGCTTTATCTGAATCTTTAAACATGGCTCCAACATCACCATTATGATAAACATTCTGATTTTTTAGTACCAAGATAATTTTATCCTCTTTTTCCATGACTCTCATGTCCAATTATAAGGTTTAATCTCTTCTTCATACAATTAAGGAATACCCTTAAAACAAAGTTCTGCACTGGTTTTAGCCTCTTTTATCAACTTTCTGAACTTTCTGTTAAATAAAAGAGCCTTATGTTCCAATTTCCCATCTGGGAATGTGTATGAATGTGTAAACATGTATTTGGTTTCACACACAATCTCTGCTCTTGCTTCTAATCGGCAGGAGGCTGTGGCCTGTTTTTCCCCCACTGATCAATTGCAAGGGCTCAAAATTTAATAAACCTTTCCTGAAGAGTTTTTTATTACTGTTTGTACTCTGGTGCTTCAATTTTTCTTATTATGATTTTGTCTTTTGATAATTATCCCTTTTTAGAGCAGATACACCTGTTTTCCAGTTAGGATGAGCAAACACAGTTTGGTTTGATCACTCACATTTCAATAATGCTGTTTACTTTCCTAGGAAGTAACCAAGCCACTTTATCCAACAGAATAATATCAATACAGGGTTTTCATAAAGAGATGTAAAACTTGTTGGTTGTTTGTTTTTTGGAGTTTTTTTGTCCTTACTTAGCATGTTTAGAAACTCTAAGGTTATAGTGCAAATTGAAGAATATACACGTGCTCCAAAATTCTACCTCCACTGTTTATTCCCTCTGCTTAAGTCACTTAGATTATTAGGGGATGCCACCTAAACCCTACCTGCGTCTAGGAAGTCTTTGGCCTTCACTCTTTCTCCACCATTCATTCCCCATCTCCCAGCCCTTCTGTGCCTCCCTGTAACCATCAGCATGTAAGAACTCTTAGCCTTTCAGAAATAGAGCGTGTTGGGGTTCAAATGGCATCTTCAATACAGAGAGCTCCTCTCAGCCCACCACAAACACATAAAATATATACACACCTCTGCTGCCCAATTTCATGTTTCTATAGAGGTTATGGCCAGCATTTGGTCTCTCCATCTATCTTGGTCTTCCAACCAACTCTCACTACTCCTGATGGTATCCAATTTCTTTTCACAAGTGGGAATGGGTAATTCCTTTTATTTGTAGCCCAAGCTTCTCATGTAGATAGAAAGGCTATTACAGACCTCCTTTTCTTTAAATGACTCAGTGCTTTGGTTCTTTGCATTGCTGTAACCTTGAGTCTGAGTAATATGACTAGTGCAAGTGTGCAGTGTGTCTCTTAATTCACTCTCATTTGTGTTCTGGTTTAAAGTCTATGGGGTCCCTTTGGTCAAACATCTCCCCAGGAGACGGGCAGTTGTCTTAGACCCAAGGCAACTCACACATCTTCCAGCTCTCTCCTGGGGTACTTCCCTGACACCCCTCTAGTGTGCTGTCACCCACAGCTCTGCTGTGCCAACACATGCAGGTACAAATGTCTCTCTTTTTCACTTAAAAGGCAGTAAAAAGTAATGGTTTAGAGATGCATACACAAGCCTCTTCTTAAGTGTACTTCCTCCTGTATATTCATGTCTCCAATCTACATTCTATGATGCTTAAGCCCAGAGATCCCCTCCTCCACCTGAGTAGACTCACTGCAGAAAGCTTTTCTGGATGCCCATATAGCGCAGTGACACATTCCTATTACACTGCAATTATTAATTGTGTTGGTTTTGCTGACTACTATTTGTGCAATTCAGTGCTGTAGCACATAAGTGTCTCCAGCCCCATTAATCACATCATTTCCCTAGGATGTTAGGCATTATGACCACCAGGATATGACCTGCTGCTTCTCCAGTATCTGCAGGTTATGGGCTAACCACCTTATAATCCAAACTTGCAGCATCAATAGAGGCCTGAAAGACTAAATATTCATTCTTTATTATACAAACCCACATGGAGAGTTCTAGCCTCCTCCAAGCAGTGTTCCTCCAGGTCTTGCTGCTGTTATAAACAAACTGCATGCTGGCTATTTTGCTTTCACAAACCGGTGCTCCTCAGGCAGTTCTTCACAGCCTTGGGATGAGCTGTAGAGATTAGCTCCGGGTGTGCAGCCCTCAGGGATGTATTGTTGTCAGCTTTTCACTTTTTTTTTTCCTTCGAGGAAGAGGAAATTTGACAAGTGCATCTAGTCCTGATACCAAAGCCATTATGGGAAATCAAGTGAGAGTGGTGCCAGTTGCTGTGTTGTGTCTTCCTCTGTTCCCTTGGTGTTTATGATTCTATTTAAATTCTTTCTTGTGTCCATGGACCAAGAGCGGGACACAGCGTAGTTGCAAAAGCCAAGCTCGTGTCTTCACATGATAAAACAAAAGCAAGTCACTGCAGAATATTAGCTGGGCTAGAGAGCCTGGCTCACTGACTGAGGCATCTTGCATGGTATAACAAAGCCACCTAGAAAAAGTATTTGCATTTTAAGGCAGCAGTGGAATAAGTCTTTCCCTGGCTCTCTACAGTAAACAAGCATTATCTTCAGCAGGACAGATGTGCAGATAATCACTTCAGTGTGAGTTCTTGGTATAGTACTGTGGCCTTGGACAAATGTAGTCATTAGGTACACAATTAAAGGGTATTGATAGAAGCAGGGAGCTTAGATTTTCTCTGCATATGAGACTTATCCATCTGTGATGGAAATGCTGCATCTGTCACTCAAAAAGACTCGGAAAATTCAGACAAGATTCCAAGAAATTTCATGAGAATGACTGAGGAATTTGAAAGAATATTTCTGAACAGCTGACTCCAGGGACTCCAGCTATTTATCCCGTCAGGTCTGAGGGGTTATTTCAATAGGTCCTAAAAATTTCTATCTAGGGAAAAAGAATTGAGCTGATCTCAGTTTGTTACCTAGCAGCCAAATGCATCGAAGATCAAATGGCTAGAACCTAAAGATAGAAAAAATGAGGGTCAAAACCTAGTGCACGTTTTTGAACAGTGTTGTATTTAAACACTGGATCAGTGTTCCAAGAGTAAATTAGATTTTCCATCACAGGAAAAATGTGGCATTAAAATGGGAGGAGTTGGTTTGGTTTCATTAATAATTCAAATAAAAATTAACTCAGGGCATTCTTGTGGCCCTGATGGTTGTTTTGGACTTTTCACTCTGTTAGTTTCTGTTCCTGAGGTGCAGAGGAGGCAGAGAGCTGACCCACCTCCTGCCACACTTTCTGTCCATGGGAAATTGCAGCAAGCACAGAAAGAGACCACAGTCACAGCATCCTCTTCCCCTGCTGCTGCAGGCAGAGGGACCACTCCAGATCATGTACAAGTCTATTCATGCCCTCATTCCCTTCGATTTCATTTCCTTCAACACACAGTGCTCAAGCACTTCTGAACTTGCAACTCTATGAGGCTCAGCTCCTTCTAAATGTACTGCACACTGCCATAATTTTTCTTGAAGCTGGTAACACAGACCTTCTGTCACACAGCGTCCCTGCCTGTAGCAACAGGCTCAGGCTTACAGCTTCAGCAAGAAAAACAGACATCAAGAGGCAAACAACAAAAGTGCCTTTCAATTCCCATATGGCTATTCCTGAGGTGACCCTAGCTGGCAGGAACACTCAGCCATCCTCCCTCTCCTGTACACCTGGGTAGGGTAGAACTCCCTTCTTTTTAGGGTCTTGTTTACACATACATACTCAGGAAGGTCAAAGCAAATCTTCTGCAGGCAGGAGGCGATGCACATAATTCAAAGCACATTCAGTCTGCAGGAAAATGCTAAGGTGGCTTCAGGGTCCTAACACATAGGATCTGCAAGATTTAGCTTGCGTGACAGAGGAAAATGCCTTTTCCACCTGCCTGTTCTCTCCACTTATTGCTATCACCAAAGCAAGAGCACTGGCAGTGGGGAAGTTCTAATTCCTAGTGCCACAGTTCATTGCCTCGAGAGTTAATCCAAACTGCAATTGATTGTGTGAGCAATTAATAAGACAGAGTGATAACTGCAGCACTCATTGCAGAGAGGCTGAAGGCAGGCCAAGTTATGACCCTGCTGGAAGAAGTCTCCAGCTAGAGGAGAGAACAGACTGCTAATCTGTTAAATCTTCTCAACATGAATCACTGGAGTTTGTGTGGCAGAGTCTTTAATTCACTATAATTTAATTCTCCGAGGCATAAACTACAGAGATCTACAGCCACTTAAACCTTCAGAGTGAGAGCATCCAGGAATGCTATGAATTTTCCTGTGTCTTCACACCTCCAGTTCAATTTCTACCTCTCACACAGATGTGGACCTAGAGCCTTGTAACTGCTTTACAGGCTCAGCCTCATGCAAACTCCTAAGGAGAGTTCTCTTATCTAAAGACAATATTTTTTTTCCCATGGAAATCTAAAAGTATGTTTTAAGATGAATGAATCCTTTATATTTAAAAATATAACTTGCAAAATTATCTTTATCTCGTCCCAGAAAGCTGCTTCTTTTAAACTGTAAGGATGGTGCTTCCCTATACACTTATTTATAGTGAGATGGTGAGGAAATGTTTAACTCCAGTAGAATTTCATCAAGGCTATGAAAGTTCCTACGCTTTTATGGTTACTTCAGAGATGTAGATTGGGTATTGGGCTGTTTACTTTTAAGAAAAACTTTTTTTTTTTTTTCATGCATTACCAGTGTACCACTCTGAGTTAGTAGAAATTGCCACAATACAAAAGTGACCGATCTGCACCAATCAGGAATTTACACTCATATATGCAAATCAGCTCCTGTATTAATACAATGAGTAATTCTGTCTGTTTTCACATGATCCTTTATAGAAGAGGAAATGTTGAAATTGAATGTGGAATATCATATTATAATTGTCAAATGCAATTGGAAAATAGTCAGCAAGCCAGGTTAATCAACTATTTCCAAATTTCCTCAAATTACATGTTTTTTGCAAAAATTTAGTGGTGGCCTCCAAGCAGAAGAAAACTTAATTTGGCTCATAATTCTCACAGCAGCTGATGAACCTCAAATATTTTGTAGCAGCTTTGTTTGCCCATCAGTTTCCACCTCGTCCATAGCAAACCTACAGTGCAGGTGTCCAAGCACTGCTAAGAGCAGATCTGTACCACAGCAGATATGTACCAGATATGTACCAGCAGATATGAACACTTCTACAGCATTCACCTCTGTCCATGCTTTTGCTTCTTGTCTCTCTAGAGCTGAGGACCCCCAACCTTGTATTTTCTATAGGGTGAGAGTAGAGGTGCAGCAATTACTAAGTACAAGCTTGAACAGTGTAGGCTCTCCTTGCATTTATCTGGTCCTGCTGTTAATAAGCCTTCAGACCTCAAGAAAAAAATATCTTTGGAAACAAAGACTTAGGGTATGTCCTGATTTCACTCCAGCTCCCTGCTGACAGATACTGAGAACAAGCTCTTAACAACTTGTCGCACTTTTCTGATTAAATGCATTATCTTTATGTGAGGCTAGAATTTAAGGCATCAGATGGGAGTCCAGGCATAGCTAAGTGACAGTGTTTGCTAGATAATATCCTCAAAGTTTTGTAGAAGGTTTGCCTTTCTGAAACAAACTGTAATGATACCATAAATAAAGGGCACCACATGGGAGGACTCAAACTGGATTTCAGTCTTATTTGACTGATAAAACAGCAACACCTTTTATCTAGGTTACAAAAAACCCTTTGTAAAGGGTCCTCCAAAAATGAAAACCAATAGACACACGCAATTAAAAGAGAGAGAGAAAAAGCAAAGGGCCATGCAAGGACAGACAGTTTTCTTAGGTAAAGTGGAAAGAATAAGAGAATATGCAAAGTACCCAGTAATAAGAAACCATATATGAGCACATCAATCACTTTAAACCATAATCTTCAAGCAAAGGCTAGTCTTTTTCTTATTTCTAAAAGTAGAATCAGATCTTTAACCCTGCCAGAGAAGTAGATAATAAGCACCAGGAACCCACAGAAATGTGACTACCAATATTAAGATTCTGTATGAGAAACAGCACAATTTTAGCTTTCCAAACATAAATGGCCAATGGCATGGCAAAATCATAGTCTGCTGAGAGGAATGCTCTTTCTGGATGGAATAGTAACAGTTTTTTTCAGGTTCTGTAACACAATTAATTGGTTCTCTTCTTTCATTAATGAATTTCTACCTCTGACTTTACTATAACCCATGAACAAGTGATCTAACAAAAAATATTACATTTGACACAAGTACAATCAATCATTTGAACTGTTGTGTGAGAGAGGAGAAGCAGACCTGTGGAAGAAAGAGCTTCTCTCCTATACATCCTTATAAATGAATGATTTTACTAATGTAAAGAGAGATCTAGCACTGTTAAGACTTGTCAGTGAGATCAGAGTCAGGGCCTTGCTGTCGGCTCCTTAAAGTATATTATTTTTTGTTAGATCACCTTTGCTCATAACATGGCCATTTAGAATTTAATGTTCTTACATATTTCACTGTCAGACTTTATTGCACATTCATGAAAGAAAGTATTTTCATCAAGTGATAGACTATGAACGATACTAAATATAGATTTATTGGAAATTCCTGTATAAGGTAAGTGAATTCTTTCTGCCAGCTAGAATAGAGAGCTACAGTCAAGATACTTTCTTACCTGTCTATCATTTGCAGCGTAAAGAAAATGATGACTGCTAGTTCTAAAATCAGATTATTACTGCAGTGCCTATAAGCTTATTTTTCAGTAACCAGTGTTTGCCTTACTTCTGGAAGAAAATCAGTTTTAGTCTGTAGACTACTAAATATTTGGCCAGAATCTACTGATTACAGCAACTTGTTAGAAAAAAAAAAAAATCCGCTTTGCAGTGAAATCCAGCTTCTTCGTCTTCTATACAGTACATAGTAACATATTAACAACCTGGTAAGATAGTTACCAAAGCCATGTGGGGGTGAGCACAACTCTACACAACCAGAAGGCAGACAAGAAAACCTCTCTGCCAAGACACCTCAAAACGCAGTCTGTGCAGCTATGGGAGAAAGTGGACGGCCTCTGGACCCATGGTGGCATTCCTTAAGAAGACATGCACTGACTGACCAGAATAAGACTCCCAGTGAGCCAATTGGGGCATCTCTGTCTCTGTTTCTCACCACAAACCATAAAGACTGGAAGGGGGCATGTGAAGCTGCAGCAGGCAGTGCCCACCCAAAGCAGACCTGCCAGCAGGCACCAGCAGCCAGAGGAAGGGTTGCTCTTACAGCCTGCTCACCACATGACTCCTGGTGCTTGACTCTTTGCCAGAAATGGATGTGTCTATAGTGATACCCTTCTTGAGGATCAAGGTGCCTGCTGCTGGATGTGTGATTGCCTCTTTTGCAGTAGTTCAAGAGTCACTGAAGGTTGCTTTGGGCAACATTTAAAATTCAGCCAGGATGCACTTTTAAATGTATCAAATTTTGGTTCTAACATACAACATTTGCCTTCTAATATACCATGGATTTGATTTACAGTAATACCCAGTGTATTTTATTTCCTAATTTTGCTGCTGCTTTCTTGTTACATGCTCTGGTTCACCAGCTGAACGCATTTGCATCCCACCCTGCAGGTTTACTCTCTGTGAGTTGCTCCTATAACAAGACATGGTTACATACACTGCACTGTAACTAGTGGCACATATGTGATTCCCAAGGCCAGGAGAAGATAATGTGAACAAAGATGCCAAGTGTTTCTCAGGGATGTCACAAAGAGTTAAGTAACCCAACACCACGTGCATCATCTTCTTTATCTGATCATGGTGTTTTTGCACCTGCCCACTCCTACCAGGGCTAGGGCTGTTAGCACTAAGCAGTGACTTGGCATGTCTGAGCCCAGGACTAGGCCTGCTGATGGGGAAAGACTGCCTTGTAAACACCAGCAAGCACAAGCAGAGGGAGACTGAAATTAGACGTTTGTAATCCTGTTATAGGATTGTACTATTAATTTTTTTTTTTTTTCATTTTCTATCATTCCTTCATGGGCAGGCAGAAATGTCCCTCTTATCTGAAAAGAGCTGCAAGACTCAGTCATCCACATGAAACTTTGCCTGTATGTGGCTGAAAATGCTTGTGCAAATCCCCAGGAGGTCAGAACTTGACTCGAGAGCCCCTTTCTGCTTCACAGTAAAAAACATTGTGGTTCACCAAGAATTTGGGTCCACTCCAGTGGAGATGGTGCCCTTGACTGAGCACCCTTGACAGCACAGTTGTGTTGCTCACTAGCAGGCAGCCTTGAGGCTGGCCTTGCTATGGCCAACCAGAGGGCTGTTCAGTTCATTGCCTCTGACAGTGACCAAGAGCAAATGCTTAAAGGAGAACACAGAAGCAGAGAGAAGCAGACAGCACTGCTTCCCAGCCTCCAGGAATGCCTTAAGGAGAAACTTCTGAGCTGCCTTTCTCCTGGTCGCTCTGCCAGACCATCTTCATCCCACCAGAATATCTCATGGACTGACCAACAAACAAAGGAGGATCCCATGCTCTTTTGCATGCCAGTTTCTCTTAATATAATTCCCTGAGACTCTCATGTACAGAAGGAGAGGGAGCTTGTTTCTAATGTCCACTACTGTCCTGTGAAGGAGAAGGTGGAGAGTCATGAAGGAATAGATATGCAGTGGAAAGAAGTAGGTGACCTAGAACTAAGCTACAGGGGAGAAAGGTATTGAAATAGTATGCATGATAACCAGAGAAGAGCTGTGAAATGAAGGGGGGGAAAAAAAAAAAAGGTGAAAGAAAATAATGAAGGCAAGAAATTTGACATGAGGGAGAAAATGGAACAAGACAGAGCAATAAAAACTTGAGCCACAGTTAGAGAGAGAAGGTAGTGAAAGAGGAAGAACTTGGGACAGCTGTATATCAAAGGACAAAATTGTTAAACTATCTGATAAAGAGATATTCTGAAGTCAATCCATTCATTGCACTCTAATAGAGTGCTGGCTTTAATTTTGGTGGCTTTCCATACGTGCAGCAAACACAAAATAATGGAGAGCAGCAAACATCCAGCTTCTTTGCATGCTCATGTATATCCAGTTCTGGAAGTGGGGCTCTGTCCTGACACACCACCTGCAGACACTGAATTTCTCCCACTGCATTTGAACAGAGCCAAAAGGTGCTTCTCTTCCCCAGGATAAAACTAACTAGTATGACAACATGGTGACATAGCTTAATCCAGAGCTGAATGCTCCAATCAGCTGTAGAAGGAAGAGTATCTCACTGCCACCAATATCTACAGCTTTTGGTCTCTACGTTGTGTTCAATCATCTGCTCTTCTATTGATAATTACTCAGATCAAGAACAGGAAACAGGTTATAAACTGATACACATACACAGGGAAGAAATTTTAGAGCATTTTAAGTTTACTGAGAAATACAATACTTTGCCTCCCCTATCTTGCCTCTCCATTATGCATGGCCCTTGCACACCAATGGGTTTGATAAAGAGACTTGCTGCTTTTGACACACAGAGAAGGAGGTCTTGACCTGCTAATTTGGGTGTTACTGATGACATTCATTATCAAGTCCACTGTCCCATCATTCTTATTTTGTACTATCATCTAGTTTAAGAAAGCTATAAAATAGGATTTATTTCACTTAACCTCTATGAGAAAGATAATTTTTATTTCATTCCAATTTCAGGAACAATCAGGAACATATCTGAGTGCGTCTACATGAGATTTTATCACTTGAGTTAATTAGCTTAATTTGAACTACTTATCACATTGGTAGCAGTCTAGATCTCTAAGCATTCTTTCCAGACCAGTAAAGTTACCAGTTTATCCTAAGGCTCTGCCTTGGACACCAGATGTGTCCACCCAACCACTCCAATTAAGAAACAAGCCATATCAACATCCAAATATCTTTTGATAGGTCAGCGTTAGCTGTCGATTTCACTCCACCATTTTACCTTTTCCACTTGATGTTGCCCTTCCATGAGGATGGTAAATCTCTCCCAAAGCCCACACCTTTACTTGAACCACCACAACAGCAAGAAGTTCTCCAGGAGCTCACAGATCCTAGCACAACTCATCATATAAACATGACTGGTACCACTATAGCAAAACACAAGCTATAGGAAATAAGCAAGATGCATTAACCACATTAAGGGGAGCAATTTCTTACATTTAAAAGTCAGTATTGAGAGTACTCAATAATTTAATTTACCTAGGGGCTGCACAAAGCAGTGTTTGAGCTCCACCTGGAGACATTAGAGCACAGCTGAAAGGACTGACAGGTTGACAGACCACTACACTGTCCTACTAATACCAACCAGAGTCTCAAATAAGTTGTGGTAATCTTCAAGGCGGTCAACTTGGTTAGTGGTATAGAGCCCTCCTTTAATTAGAGCTCTTTTAAGTAAGCCTAGAATTAATACTTAAGCATGAAAGAACAGATAGGTACAGATGTAGATGGTTTAGATATCGTATAGCTTTCATTGGTAGAATAGGATAAGAAGAAACACCAGTTTAGCATAGCAGTCAGACTGTGTCAGTGTAGCATTAGACAGGCTAATTGTAGTTTGGATGCCCAGGAAATGCTGGAAAATTCAAGCAGAGATAAGCTGGAGGTTTTAGTCCATCAAACAAAGAAAAGACTGACTGTCTTGGACAGTAGCCAACAAAAATAATTTTTGTCTTATTTGAATTGAATGCTTAAAATAGTGAGATCATATCTGGTTACTTTAAGATATCTTTATAGTAGTAACTAAAAAACTTAAGGAAGAGTCAGGGAATAGCAATTACATAACCCTGAGTTGCTATACTAACTAACAGAGGTTTTTATGTGAAGATGCCCACACTCCTCTCAAGATACAATTGCTGTGTTTGTTAAGATTTCTACCCTACCCACTATTAGAGCCCTTCAGGACAATCTTCCTACGGATCTGAAGTATCTATATCCCATACCTTTGCATTTATTTTCCTTCTCATTTAGTGTCCCCAGCATCCCTCAAATGCTCAGCAAATGCTGCTCATCACAGCAGCACGGGAGGGTGCCTCACTGTGCAGTCGGGCATCACTCACTCCTTAGCCCATGTGCTGCATGATTAGTCAGTCAGATCTCATTCTTTCCATCTGTCACCATGACAGCCCAATCATCTTGGGAGGCTTCCTTGAACTCTCCCACTTCCCACACAATGGGGTCAAATAACAATTACTTCAGTTAATGGCATCTACAATACACCTGATGACAGCACCATTTCCAACAGCATCCAGTGAAGAGTTAAGCTCCATGAAGAGATAGAGCCTGATGCTCATAGAACAAACAAATTGCACGGTGTGTGTGTAGGCCAAGTAGCTGAAAGGCTTTCTAGCCTGCCAGATTTCACATTCACTGGCTAGCTTGGAGGGACATGCAGTAGCCACCAAATCTGACCTACACTCCATCAGTGTCACCTCATATCAGAGAGCTGGCAGGAGCCTGGAAAAGACAAACAAATGTTACTGCTGCCAGAATGTCAAAAGAGGTACTATTACAGAATTTTATAGCAGAAAGAGATGATGTGAGAACAACAGAGAATGCTTAGAAGCATTTTCAAAGAGAAATTGACAAATAAACTGGCAAGGAGGGATTAGAGGAGAAGGGAATATGGGATGGGGACAGGGAGGAAATAGGACTTGTAGCAGGCAGAAAAAAATTAGAGGACTCATAAAAAGGAAGTAAGGGTAAAAAGAGGTTAAAAATAATGTGAGGGTAGGTAGCTGAGCAAGTAAGGAAAAATAACAGCATCCAACTTTGATGCTCTCCTTTCCTCTAACAGGTGAACTAAAGGATGGGATTTTCTTGTGTGACCTGGGATCTCAGTGTCCTTGAATACCAGCTGTTTCCTTTTGTGAGCTGGAACGTGCAAAAGCACCTCCATATGACCTTATATTCGTGTCCTGTATTTGTTAGATGTGTGTCCCCACCCTTGGGAGGTCCCTGAGCCCCATCCTTGCAGGTCCTCAGACTTAGATCTGGAAAATCCTTTCCCATGTGTGCCAGAACTGAGTTGCACACTGAAGCCTCCACCAACCCCAGTAGCCTGAAATGAGGTGAATACTAGAGACACTCAGATTTCACAGCTGTCATAGCCCCAGACAGCAGTTAGAGGGGAAGGAGAAAGCTGTGAGAGGGGCCCAGAAAACGTCTAAGACAAATGGAGGGGGTCCTACTCTTTGGGTCAGGAGACCTGGGCTCACCACATCACATGGAGTCAAATGTGGCATTATATGTACCTCCCAAACATCCTTTCTATTTAAAGGCCAGATGCTGTGGACCACAAAGGGCAGAGTTTACCCAGCTCCAGAGTTGTAGAAGTCAGAAGTGCCCAGAGTACAGTTCCTACCCACACTCCTTCAGGGAAAAGTGTTTCTTATTTTCTTTCTATGCATATGATCAACTAAACCACATTTCTAGTTAGAGACTTAATTCATCTCAGCTATGGCACATCCCTGTCAGGAAGGAAATGGGAGTGCTGTTCTCAGTAGCAGCTGAACTGCTCTGGCCAGGGATGATCCAGCTCTTGGGAGTACAGGAAGGGAATGCAAGAGGTGAGCAGGGAGGGACCTGCATCAAGTACTCAAAGGTCGTCAGCTCCATCCAATAAAATAAGCAGGACTTTCCAACTGGGGAAATTGGTCGGGGGGGGGATTTTGGCACATGTTTCACTACCTCTTAGTTAGAGGACGGCACTAATAATGCCCAGGTTGTGGGTTTGATCCCCATAGGGGCCATTCACTTAAGAGCTGGACTTGAGGATCTTTGTAGGTCCCTTCCAACTCAGAATATTCTGTAATTCTGTCAAAACTGTTGGAAATTACATGGACCTTTCATCTATGCCATAGCATGAACTGAAAATATGGATGGTAATTACAGCTCCCTGTATAGTACTAACTCTTACAAATAAATATTTCATTCCCACCAGAGAGAAGGAGGGATTGATTTGTAAAGTGAAAAGCTAAGGCTGGTTGATGAAACTTTCTAATTCAGGAAAAGACATGTCTTGAAAATCAGAAATTGGTAAATGAATGTAAATCCACATAAGACCCTAATTCCACTCTGAGTGATGCCTCTGGATTCCCTTATCACTTTACTGTGACTCTGCTTTTGAACTGAGCGGATCATGAGTCAACATCGCTGGACTTGTAGGCTACCACTTAACTTTCTGCACAGAAAGAGCAGCACAACTGCTAAACTGTGTAACACTCCATCCCTCTTACAACCCCGCAGCCTTCTGCATGCAAGACCACTGATGCCGCACTTTCGTTGCTGCAATCACACCAGCAGCCTGTGATCACCAACCACTGAACTACTGGCAGTTCCTTGGCCAGAAAAACACCGTGCCCTTCTCTCTCTACAGTCCATATGGTGCTGTGGTGAAATTGGAAAAGGCACGCTAGTTTCTTCCAGGGACGCACCAACATATTTATTGGCACAGAGGTCAGGCTGTAGCTTTCCCAGATCATTTTAAATGGGTCTGCTCCAAAGCACCTATTCACTATGTAAGGCAGCTGCCTCTAATTCTGCAAATGCAGCTGGTGTACTTGCCGCTGCCAGGTTCAGGGAAGACAACTCACACTTACATGTCTATGCTTTGCTACTGATCTTGCAGAAAAGAGGCATTTATAGGTATGGACCTTCTGGGAGGACCAGAGAAACATTGGGCAGAGTTAGATAAGTTTCTTATTTGATCTAATTTGAAACCTGCTGTAAAAGAGTGTAGTGAAAAGTTTTATTCACACATTAAGCTCTGTGAGTTTACAGGCTGTGTAGGACCTAATATATGGGGGGAAAGAAATAGACAAGGGAAGAGCAAGATAAATTACAATGAGATCTGAAACACAGTTAGATATTTCATACACAAAAAAGACACTTGTGCCAAACTACCCTTCTGGGCACAGTCTTTTCCTGACACAGCACATGCAGTTCTGATCACCTTGAGAGAAGGCTGAGATTTATATTATTTCGAAATTAAATTAGGAAGAAAAGTTTAAATGCAATTTACATTTGTATTGTAGAAGAAGGGGCTGGAGGCATTTTTCAATTTGCAAGCTGTACAACCCCAGGTTGAGAACTGCTGCTCTTGCAGCATGCTCACTGTGTAATGCACCAGGCAGAGGGTGTCAATGTGCTGCCAGAAGGTAAGCAAGGAATTTGGTCATTGAATTTCATGCTGTTCCAAGCATCATCCATAGTGCAGGATGGCAGTGGTGGTAGCTTTTGTATTAGGAGCCCATCATCAATTTCCTGAGGGTATAGAGGGGAATTAAAGCCAAATGCCTCCATCCTGGGCTTTTGTGAATAAAGACTCCTCTTTCCTATAAAACCTTTAAAAAGTATTTCTGTTCCCAGGAGTGACCCTTTCTCTCTTCAGACGCACTGTGTGATGTTTTGTGTTGTGACACACAGTGCTGGGTACTGTCTGTCAGGTCACGTTAAGCTAAAGAAGTGGCCTGCAGCAGAGACTCAGAGCAATTCCCAATAAATTGTCAGCAGAGTGGAAAGCAATAGTTGCCCATAATTTGAATTTCATGCCAACTTGTCATGGAAATCTCATGTGACAGTTTGATGTGCCCAAGAGGTTGCTCGAATAGATATCTGCAACCCTAGAAATTCTGTTTGCTGTACTGTGTTGCCCACACGGCTTACTGGATGCTTGCCACACAGCATAATGCGGCTCCACCAGCACCATGAATGTTTAAAAAGAAAGCTTTGTCAGTAGTTTACGAGGCCCAGATCCTAACTGTAACAGCTGTGTAGAAATGGAAAGCTGGAAACCACAGGAACTGAGTATTAACTTGGCAACAGAAGAAAACAAATTCAGATTTTGTCTGAGCTCAAACAAGACATACATGTGCCATCCCTCTGGGTTGCCACTCTGTTTTAGACTCTGGTGTTGCCCAGAAGAACTTACTCTGCCCTTTCCATGAGGCAAATACTTCTGCAGCATCTCCTCAAAGTCTGCAGGAGCTCTGCCCAGCCCTGGTCATTGAAATTCCGCTGTTCACACAGAAGAAATGAAGGCAATACAAAACTGTCACATGCTGCAAGAAAACACCGAGGTGCTCTCAATCATTGCAAGGAACTGTGATCTCTACACCCAGTGGTCTGTTATCCAGGAGATTCTTGTGGGTATCATAGCCTAAGAGAGTTTTTTAAACAGATTTAAAGGAAAATAATGAGAGAGTTTATGTTTTTTTATAGGAAGTTTATTCAAGAAGGAAAGACAACATGGAAGAAGACAGGGAAACATTTACAGTGTCAATAAGGCAAAGGTATTGGAGGCTGCTGCCTTGGGCAGGAAAGAAACAGGAGCAACATCTTAATCAGAGATAATACCGAAGGGTAAGATATGTCATTCAGAGATGGAAGGATAAATAACAAGTATATTTACTGCTTGACAGCAAAAGGAGAGCTGTGGAGAAGGACAAAAATGAAATACATAGCCAAAGGGATTGGTTAAGAAAATTCTCTCTGCAACAGCATTAGGGATTGATACCTGCAAGTCATAAATAAAGGGTAGTGCTTGCCCACTTTGCATACTTTGCACGGCTGTGAATGAAACCGAGAATCTTTCACTTGGAAAACTCCCTGATGAATTCTAGCCTTCTCACATCTATTCACAGGACAGCTAGAACAGCTCCAGGACATGGGTTTGTTCTCCAGACCTTTAGAGCTTTTAATTCAAGTCTGAGAATATAATTCAACTTTGAACTTTTACTTTTAACATATGCAAGTTCTATAGGTTTCCTTTGCTGCAAAGCAAGTCTTGGTGGCTCATTCCAGCCCACATTTGTAGCATTAGAGTGCTCGTTCCAGCCTGAACTCCTTTGGCCACCAGTTGATCAGCTATTTAAGGGAGAAAGCAAATCTCAAAATTACCGAGAAGCCCTGATCAAAACACTGAGAAACCCTTCAAGCTTTGTATGAACACCAGCATAAATTCAATTCACAAACCAAATTAAATAATGAAAAAATACTCAACCTCAACTGGCAACTTTCCTGGTGTTTTAGTTATGGAAAAATCCAACAGCCTCATGGACAGATCGAGACTGGAGTTCCAAGCACAAATACAAAACTGCTGTTATTGCTGTGATGATTGCTTCTAGAATACTTGATCTTTAAAAGTGAGACATCACATGTAACTAAATGTAAGAGTGCACCTGAAATAAATGGCAACCTCTGATCTCTACTGATGAAACAAGGCCAAAAGTACATGCCAGCTTTCTGTTTATTATAATAAGCAGAGGGCAAGTGGCACCTCCCTATTTTTCCAGGGAATACAGAAGGTGTTTTTCTCTCACATTGCCAATGAACAGGTTGAATCTGTTTATGATGCCTTGTAGAAGGCAGGTGGCATCTGCTCAGGGTGCCAAGGAATAGGTAAGTGGCATCTGCTCATCATGCTACCCAATTGTGAGTCAATTAACATTAGAGTGAATGTCTTAAATGCTTTAAAATTATGAAATCAGAAGTCAATATATATCAAAAAAAGAAAAAAGCAGAAAAAAGCTACACTTTTATCCCAAATTGTTTCTATCTAATGGTTTGGAGAGTACCTCACCGACATTACTCAACTTATTGCAGGTAACTGTCTAAACCAAATTTCTTTAGGGTCACCTCCTGTGAAGTTTTGTCACACCATTGCACTGATGAACTCAAGAAACTTGACCAATTGAAACGGTATTTGTGGAGGCAAAGTACTGCAAGACTTATACAGGGTAAGACAGTGCTGCAGGAAAGTCAGGGTGCTCTGGTCCCTCTCTGCATCTTCCTTTTTTTTCATGGTTATGACATATGAAAATGTCAAATGCTAAATATATCTCATGCATTTTATCCTTAGTAGTAAAAAGGTATAAAGAGGGAAGTCAGTACTTTCTTAGCAACATGCACTCTCATAAATGGCCTTCAGATAAATTCATATCCTTGAACAGAAGCTAGTTTTCCCACTTACCCTCTTCCAAGAGCAGAAACAGTGTAAGAAAATTTCAGACAAAATTATACTAACAGATTTTTATTAAAAAATGAAAAATTGAATATTTCACTTTGTAGCCAAAGCTGCATTTCTACGTTATTTAATTATTTTCTTGCAGATTCCTTTCACCAGTTTCCCAGGCTGTTTTCAAATGGTTGGATACACTTATTCAGGTTGTCTCCTACAAAATGATAGCTGTTGTGAACACCTTGCAGTGCCTACCAAATCCCCTCTCCATGTGTTTCAACTCTGGCCAGGACTCAAACTCCTCCCAGGACTCATTTACGAAGGAACTGCTTGTTCCAGTCCTAGTACCAACTGGCTTATACAAGGAGGAGACGTTTCAGTGGACATGATAGTTAAACACAGGCCAAAAAAGAGTTGCACAAATAGGATCTCAGTGATTGAGGTAGTCAGACACTCTCTTCATGGAGCAACAGTGCCTTTGGAAGCTGCAGGAGGCTCCAGCCAATGCTGACAGTAACTGGTAGAAGGATAAAGACCAGGTCCAGTTATTAAACCCATTGATCTTAAAAGTTCATACAAACTCTGTGTCAAGATCCTATAGCAGTCCACTCAGTTTCTGAGCCCATAGAACAATGACCCAGGAGAAATATTTATTACAGTGAAAATAAACTCACATAGACTCTCCCAATACTACTACAAAAATGTGATTAAAAAATAGAAACAGTCTCCCGATATTTGAGGTCTGTATAAACCCTCAACCTTTTAATTAAATGTTTTATGTGTCAGCAAAACCACAGTTATTGCAAGAGATGGCTAAGGCTCTGGCTTGTAATATCAGCTCAGCTCACCACCTTTTCAAGACTATCAGAACAGACAAAAAGGATAGACTTTTAAATTTTGATAAAACATGAAAGTAACTTAAGTAAACCTAAACCTTCAGGTTCTGAGACAGCTGCCTGACTCACTTGTTCTCACACTTCTGCCATAGGTCAAACCAAATCTACATTTAATAAGGAAAGACATATTAAATTATACAGGTTCAGTACACTATTAGATAGACATTAAATATAAGGCTGAATACAGCTGACAGAATGAAGCAGAAGTAGCATTAGCACATCCTTTTCATGAAACATCAGTATGCACAAGCTCTGGTAGTCTGTGATTTATAGTGTAGCTAAACATTACCTGTATTTGACAGACATGCATTTGAGGCCATCAGCTCAAATGAATTTCAATGCCTTCAGACGAATAACTCCATTTATTTTTCTTTTAATCTTTGAATATACATGTTCTCATAAAGTGAACTACTCTAAGTGTTCTTGAATATGATGTTTCCTCATGATTGTACAGAAATAATTATTGCTATGGAGTGGAAGCATTTCTGAAAGATGTTTTGATATTTTAAGGTGCCCATTATAATTATGTGTTCCCAGCAGTTTAGCCAGAAAATGGGTACTTCAGCCTGGCATCGTCTCCCCTCACCCCCTGCTCCCAGCCTGAATTCTCTAAACACGCACAGACACACTCGAATAAGCAGGAAACAAATCTTATTATGCTAGCAGGAGGTCTAGGGGTTTCTGATTTTTAGAGCTCTAAGATGCTATTTGGGGACTGAAGCGATATGTGAGGAGAATTGCAAGTTGGAGTTGTTGTAAAAACTCCCAAAGTTAAAAGTCCCTTCTGAGAGGCTACAGGATCTTCAAGCAAGGGCAGCATATTGCTCTTTCCCTTTCTGAGGTCTGTTTGTTCACTTCACACGAAGGTGTGCTGCACATTCAGTGGAGTGGAGGAGTGCAACCTGAGCTCTTACCCAGAGCTGTTCAGAGCCATCACTTGTCTCCCTTCAGCAGGCTGCCAGGGCATTGCTGGGGATCACAGAGTACAAAAGCTCCTCGGCCTCCATGCCCTATTCACATAATATACTTCTTGCTTTCTGCCTTCTTCAGTGGTGAGTGGAGAGAATAGGAAATCAAAGGCTGTCATGGTTCAAGCTCTGTGGCAGAAATCACAGCATGAGTCAAGCTCTCCCACCACTCCCAAAATTACATCTCTGCTTGTAAAGATATGGCCAATAATATGCTTCCACAACTCCCATATACCAGAAAAATAAACTCGAGCAATCCAAGGCTAAATAGAAATAAAATGCAGTCTTTGTGCACACAGTGAATTATTTATATATTTTAAAAATCATTCTTTGAGGGTTGCTGCTGCATTCAGCTCAAATTTCAGACAACCCAAAAATTTTTAAGCACATTCATTTATATTCTTAACAGCTATTCCTTGCAGCCATGTTGATTTCCCATGATGTTTAATGTTGGCTGCAACAAAGTTTTGTCTGTGCAGATTAGTGCAAAAGGATTGTTCTTCATGCAAGCATCCATTTATCCCCACAAGAAAAAAATTCAGCCTGCAATCAAGATCATATGTGATTAATTATTTAGCAAATGCTTTCTCCCAGTCTTCCCATTTAAGAATTTTAAATTATCCAGCTAGAAGCTAGATACAACACCATTTAAGATAGCTGTTCTGTTACACCAAGCTAACAGGAGACAGTGAAACTGAGCAATCTGAAATCAACACAAAATCTACAGACACTTAGACTGGGAAACATTTAAGAATACATTAACAGAAAAATCCTCTCATTTCAGCAATGTCATGACTGCAAAAACGCAGGGATGCTAATGCCATATAATTCATTACAACAATACAGGCACAACACACTTTTCTTCAAGTCTTAGTGACAGAACAGGATTGTCATCCAGACATTTCTCCACCTTGTCTTGGTTATAGTAGCCAGGATCAGTTTGTCACTGTGTGGGTGTGTATTCTAAACCCTCTATGTCATTTTCTCATGAACTGCTAACAATGGATCATTTGCAGCAGTGGACCAGGGCACACCCAAAACCCCCAGGATACAAACTGGGTGTTTAGGAACTTCTGTGAGATAAGGAAGTTTTCCTGTCTTCACATCAGTGACTCCGGTGTGAGAACTCCCCTCTGGGGAGCCATCAGCACCTTCACACCCACCTGAGGGGTCATGTCTGCTAATGGGACAACAAGGACTCCAAAAATATGCCACGATTCACCTCACAGAGTAAATCACCCATTGTGAAACTCCCCATCCTGGAGGAGGGACTGGGAGTTCCTATCTGAGCCCAAGCATATATAGTCTTGGGGTTTTGGGACTGGGACCATTCATCAAATTCAGGGGAGGAGCAGAGCCTCAACAGGACTGTGACTCTCGACTGGACTGACCATCATCCTCACCAACAGGTTTCTTCTTTCTTTTTACTATGAACTCAGGGGGGGCATGTGGTGCTCAGCACAGGGATTAGTGAGCTCCATTCTGCTCGTACCCCACAGTGCTGGGCTATACATTTGTTTTTGTGGGTCAAACAGATTTTCCTTCTATATCAGTGTGTTTATTGTGATCTTTTTTTATTAAATTATTATTCTGATTTGCAATCTTATTCTGAGTTGGGTTCATTTCTCCTGCTGGTTTATGGTTAAACCAGCACACACCTATTTCTACAAGAGCTACTGTGTCTTATGTTTATATATGTATATTCCCTGACACTAACTGTGGCTTGAAATGTACATGGAGCCAATTGACAAGCCCATCTGGAGGGAAGCCAATTCATTACCTACCATGCAAGTGAGCTGAAATAACAAAAAGAGAACCACATCCCTGCTCCCCTCTCCATGAGCAGCCAGAGGAGTACACTTCCAGACACCACCTGCACTCATCACACTGCAGGGGGTGAGTTACTTTCAGAGTCTGTACTACAGACTGTACTAATATCTCTACTACAGGACAAACCCACTTTACCACATCCTGCAGAAGATGGACCTTGCTGCCCCAAGACTGAAACTAAAGGGATTTTTCTTGGTGATAGGCTAGCCTTCAAATTCATCCCAGACTGAACCACCTGGCAGAGCTGATCTGCACTGGTATTCCTCCTCTTTGATCTAATCAATTAATCTAATCTAACTATCTGTTTATTGATCTAATCAATGTGGATTGTAACTCAACAAATAAATCCTCACAGATGAAAATCCTCTGCAGTGGATATATATGATTGCTGTGTAACTGTGCCTGATTACTATTTTTGTGGTACTGACTACCTCTAACCCTGAAAAATGAAATCAAGTTATTAGATGTAGAACACTTTGATAGTTGGGCAAAAGACTGACAGTCTCAGGATCTAAAAATTGAGTTTAATATTAAATATTTCTGGTTTAGCAATAATTGCCCTTTGTTAGAAATATTGGTTGTCTATCTTCCCTATGCTTTTACCTTATCAGATAATGATATGCTCTTTTAGAAGCCGTCTGTTCACAAGTTTGGTCCAAATTCTCATTGATTACTATAAAAATTAAATGGTTTTTGCTTTACAGACACTTCCCCAGGAGGCAACTAACCAATCACCTGACTAATTTCTCTGTCCCTAACGGAAACAGCTGTTCCTTTCACTGGTTAGGATGGAAACTTAGCAAAAGCCCATTCTAAGGTGGGAAAAAAAGTGCTTACCCCTTGAATAGATGATATCAGAGACAGAGGTTTTCATAATATCTTCAGAACCACTAGTCAATTTCCTAAGGCACCTTAATCTCTCTCCCATCTTATTTCTTTGGGGGATGGATGTTCACAGTATTTTTGTGGGGTTTTTAATCCCCTTAGCAAGTGGTCTTGCTACCTTGTGCAAAATATTGCTGTTAAGGTAGTTTCTTTCTCCCCATCTTCTAAGCCAAGAAAATTACTTCCCTGTGTAGGAGCAAGAGGTACTGTTAACTGATGTCTGAGACCCATCGGGTGTGATAAAACCAATCCACTCCACTGGTTCGATTCAGGACACCAGAGCACTCCTTAGACATTTGCATATTATTTCTGCGGGTTTTAGATTAATTCAGTCTTTCGCCATTCTTTCTCTAAGGCATATTTAATATATCCTCTGTATTAGGCATTAAAAGGCTCACAAAAATTACTTCAGAGCCTGTGTGAGACTCGCTGGCCTGCAGAAACTGGCCTCAGGCCACTCCACCTGGTGCTGCGATTCCACCTCATTTTGCAGTCCAAAATCCACACTGGGCTGGTGACTGGTGGGAATATGTATCAGTGCATATGCACAACAGCTGTTGAGGAAACTCCTGTAAGCAGCAGAACATAGAAAAAATTAGATCTCTAATATGATCCTCATCTTCCTCACTTTTTTTTTTTTCATAGTGCAACATTCAAATGAACAACAAACAAACAACTCTAAGCTCTTGTCTGAATTTAAGTTTGAAAGAAATGGATCTTATGTTTTATGAATTTTTACCATACTAAGTTTCCACCAGCAATTCTTATGGGGAGATTTCTTCCAGAGGGTTGTCAACTCCGAGTAATCCTGTCTCTGGCTTTTCTGCTGCCCATAGTCCCGTAATAACCATGTTAGCCTGCAGCTTTCTTTATAATTTCAACACTGTCTGGGCTGTTTACTTGGAAAAGCATTTTGCAGTGGTTTTGAGGGAGCCAGCCATCTGGATACACTCACTGAGTGCTGCACACAGTATAACAAGAAGACACTTAGCAAGAGGCATTCCTGTCTTTCCAACACGCTGCTTCACAAGAGCCAATCTATCTGCAAGGTGTGCCCACAGAAACTGTCCATGCTATTTCCAAGGTCACATGCAGGTGCTTTCATCCATGTCAGATGCAGGCACTTCATCACCTTGGTGCCTTTCAAATATTCTTACATTATTGCAGTCTTATCTGGAGGTGGGCTCCAAAACTGAGATGAAAACCAAGTGGCTACACAGTTCTGCAATGTCAAGGCATCAAAGTAACGAGGGTCCCCACAGAATGTCAATCCCTCGTTCTTCTGTAGAAGGGACAGTGACCTATGAAGCTGTGAGATGATCTCCACCTACATGTTTGAGCTGTGGCTGCATTCAAAGGCATGGTATTTACACCTGCATCCCTCAGGTTCACCAGCACTGGGAGCTGCAGGTAGAGGAATCTCCCCATGCTCATAGGACAGACACAACAGGATTGCTGGCACAGACCCTTGTCACAGCCCAGTCCCTCAGAACATGTTTAAAGCAATTGTGAACTCATGTCCTACTTGGAGAAATGTAATCAAAACCACAAATCACATCCTACCATCCAAATAACTGAGATGTCCAATTGTTAATTAACAGCTCTTATTATATCCAGAGGGTGAAACTTTGCTGCTTCTGTGCATCTGTGAGTCTTCAGAAAAATTGCAACTATTTGTATAGAGAAATTGTGAGCGTCTGAAGTGCTGCTAGGCTGGTGGAGTGTACCTGCCCCTGAAAAGCTGTACCCTCTCCCCACCTCTGGCAAGCAGAACTTCAGCGAGGCTGGCAAGGAGGGTGCCGTGAGATGCCTGGAAAGGCATAGGAGTCATGCTGACAGAAGGTTGGAGCTTGTGCAGCTTCAGCTGAGAGCCAAGTGCTGGATAGTCCTGGGTGTGCCGAAAACCAAACCCCCACGCCTCCATCTGGGTATGCAGATGGGAATATTTTTAACCTCTATCCCTGTGTCAAAGTTTATGATGAGTAAAGTGGAGTTAAAGCATGTCCAGGTGAATGACATAAAAATAAGTGCATTAATATTTGTGAAGCATTTAGGTACTGTAGCAATGAACATCAAAGGAGAGCCCTGGAGGAAAATAACTGTTTGATGAGTAAGGCTTGAATGGTGTGTGCAAATAATTCATGGGGCTAGTTGTGGAAGAACAAGGAAAACAGTGAACATCTGCTCATTCTTTGAGTACTCCTCTTCTGCACCATGAAGATATAGAGAACCTGGTAGAAAAATAGTGTGCAGGCATGTACATATTGCACAGAAATTCATTGGACTTGGGCAGGCAACCCAATTATCTAACTTCTCTTTTGCAGGAAGGGGACTTTAAATAGTAGAATAAGTGAAATGAAAGAAATTATATCAGAGACATGTTTCCATCACACCTAAAACTGTCTGTGCCCATGCAACACACAAATGTGGCTTTGTGGCACTGTAGTCTTCAATAGTATATGACTAAGTTTGCTTCAGGTTCAGTTTTCTGGTACAAAATATTATTTACTCCTCAAATCAACAAAAAAAAGAAAGAAAATAGAATTGATTCTAAAAAGACATGTGCCAGGTCCTTTGCTGCTGAAGAAGGCTAGCAAGTGTCCAAAGACTTTTGGTAGAGTAATTCTATGCAGAGAAGAAATGCTTCAACAAATATCAAGAGTTTTTTCTCTGCCTTTCTAACTGTGTACATTTGTACAAAATATTTTGTGCTTTGAAGTGACAACCTTCTGTATTTGCTGATTAAATATAATTCTCTTGATCTATGCATCTTTAATTTATGTAATCCCATTAAAAATGCTGGATTTGCTCAAATATTTTATTACCAAGCATTTAACATATGCTGCAGAAGGAAATCCAAACTAGATATTACTGCAGGAGACAGACCTGAAAGAACAGGTGCTCACAATCCATTCTGATTCATTAAAATCAGTGGAATTGATGGGATTTATTTGAAGAGGACCAGGCAAGCACAGTCATAGTGGAATGATGGCTTTAAGTAAAAGGGACCCATAGGCCTGTTCTCTACTTATAGTCCTGACCCAGAGTCTCATTACAATCCTGATTTAAGTCACCTAATCTGTGGAGCAGTAATATTAATCTTGTGCTTTATAAGCTCACCTGGCCTCTCCACAAATTGCTGTAAGCCCTTTTGCAAGGCTTAATGTGTTTCTGGTTTTCAATGATCACACTCAAATCCATAGGCCAGGAACAAAACACATTGTAAAAGCCTGAATTCCAGCTAGCACAAAGATAGAAGCATAGTGCAGAAGGAAACACCAACTGCAAATGTCTGCCAAAGAGATGCACCCAGTTTTCCCTCTTTGGGACCTCTCTGCCTCCAAACTGTGCCACCTTCCTCACATGACACATCCTTTCACATGCAGCTTCTGTTGGTCCTGGTCAGACACAGCACTCTCCAAGTCTGATCTCTTTATAGAGCAAGGCACCAGCAGAGACCCTGAAGCACGATGTGACAAGAAAGATTCTGTGTGCATAAGAGCCTGAAAGGTACAGCATTAGACCGGCTTCCCTGCCCGGAAAGTCAGTATTGATATCAACAAGAGGAATACATAATACTGAAGTTCTCATTAAACATGAAAAGTCACAGCACATCCACTTTTTTTTTTTTTTAAATTTTTTTTTTAAAATAAAACTGAATTTTATTGCATGTATTCACTGTTCCACTTGCATGCAAGGTTATGGCCATGTGACTCTCTAACTCATATATTACTGAACCCACCTCAAGTAATAGTATTTCCACAAAAGTCAATGCTGTAAAATTATTCCATCCTTTGTCCTCCTTGGCATCAGAAGCTGTGAAGTTGTACCAGAATGACAGTCTGTATTCTCTTTATAGACATAACATGAAACTGCTCCTTCCAAGACACTCCAAATTCACCCATATGCCTGTACTCTCCTAACTTCAAGGTCTGAATTGCTTCAATACAACTTTATGAGGAATTTAAACCAGTTTGCTCATTGTTACTCATTGCACAGCACACAATTCTTCCAGTTTACTGGCAGGTTCACAGCCACAGGACTCTCCATCCCACGTGCACTCAGACACACTTCTCTGCTGAAGTTGATGAGGCTCATCCAATTTCCATCAAAAGAGATGGTTCCTAAACTGTATTTATTTGTTGATCTGGTTATGAACAGTTTGAATTCAAATATTTTTCTAGTAAAACAGTAGACAGGGAATCTATTGGATTTTTTGCAGTAAAATTAAAAAGAGCTAATTTAAAACTTCTAATGGTGGTGATTGTGCTAAATAGAAGTAGATTATTAAATGAAGGCAGCAATAAATCTATCAGAGTAAAATGTAGAAACCATTGCCATAGAGTGGTAAATGGCTGTGCACCAACTATTGTTTTACTATCACAGCTGCCACTAAACTGCAGTTTTATCATCACCATTTATTTATTTTCCTGAACTTCCAGAATACAGCCCTGTTAAAATCTTAATTTAAAGTGTATTTCTTTTTTGTTAGCACTCAAAGAAGACTATCCCCTTAGATCAGAGACAGTTGTGTCACTCACACTGGACTGCAAAGAGTCCAACAACATAATGTTTGAGCTTTCATCTGGAGGTGAAGCTTTGCATTCTGAGGAATTATCCCCTCAGACAACACAGAAAATGAGAGGAATGTGTGCAGGCTGAGCAGGACTTGATTTTCAAGGGGAGCTTTGGCAGGAGGCAGAGACTGCGCTGTGACACCAAAGGAGCTCAGTCACCATAGGTCACCCAGCTCAGGAGCTCAGCCTGGACCCTTGCTGACTGGTATCACCAGCCAGAATGAGCCCTATCCAGGACTCCTGAACTTGTCCGAAAGGTGCAGTGAGAATACCCACTCACTCTTCCAGCAAACCCTTATAACACACCTTGAAGGGGATTCTTGGAGGTTTTCAAGATTTAACGAGTCAGGTTGGAAATGGATGTTGAGTTCTCAAGGTGAACAGTTACTCAGAGCTTCATGAATTAATTTTGGTTCTGGATTACTAAGACCTATCATACCTAAGCCTTGCATAACTGTAGACTAAGTAATTAAATCAACACAGAAAAAGTAGAAAATTACCCAATTCTGTCACAAGCCCTACTTTTATTTAAACACTGAGGGGGATGGGAGGAGTCTTGCTCTATTCGTCCATGAGCATCTTACAAAAAACTTTCATTTAAACTGCCCTAAATTTTCTATTAATAATGGCAAGGCCAACCATGTATCTACACAAACAAAAAATTAATGAAGGAAAAACTATCACCAGGGATATCAGATGGTACAGCTAGTGCTGTAGGAGCAAAAAAAGGTAGCTGGCTAGGTAGGAGAGAAGACAGCTTTGCCTTTGCTGCTCTTTCTATTGCAGTGCCCTTTATATATGCAGGCTGAGTGGAATACATCATAAAAGGTGACATTTTATAACAGCAGTTTGTAAATTTTACAGAAGCTTACTGCCTGTAAATCACACAGCTTATACCCTCACTGACTTTACTACTGCAAACCCAGCCATGGATAAACTCCATGCCAGTTTACTTGAAATTTATCTTTTTTATTCAGACCTGAGGTCTTTTAATATTCCTTTTCTTTTAATGATAAAGTCATCCTGATAATCTTTTTTTCTTTACAGACATTTTGAAGGGCTCCTTATATCTTGAAAAAGCAATTCCTGGGTTTGGTAGTTCCTATCTTAACATGTACTTCTGCTATCAAAAGATGTGCTTTTCCCCTTTATTTCAATTATGTGCATTTATTTGTATTCCAAATCCTCCCAGAACCTAATCCTTTGACTTGCTTCACAGCCAGACTTCACAGACTGGTTTTTACAGTCTATGCACAAACCTGTTCTTTATTTGGTAACATTCACGTTTATTTCATAGCAGAGCTACACAATTTATTCTTCCATCTGTGTAGTGGATATTTTCATGGTTAATCTTCACAAGCATTAATGGAAACCAATGGCACAAACTCCTTGTGCATCAGTGAGAGTTTTGTGAATGAGGTGGTTAATGAATTATCTTGTTTTTCCAAAGAGCTTCATGGAGCAGAAGGTCCCAGCTAATCAGTTTCCCTCTGTTTCTAGCAGTTCTTACTCTCTGCTTATGGTCCTGCTCATACCTAACTTTCAGTCCTAACAAAAAGCAAGCCTAGATTCTGCTCAAAACCCTGTTTCAAGTGTAGAGAAGACTACAATGGAAACCAATGGGAAAACCTATTTCTTCAGAGTGGTTCATAATGCAATTGTTGAAAACTTCAGGCCTATTTCCCTTGGCAAGCCAAGCCGGATTTGTTGTCAGGTTAGATGTAATGCTCACATCTGGAGCTCAGGAAGGTGTTAGCTGTGCAAAGGTGTGGATTACAGTGGAAATCTGCCAACATGGAGAAGTATATGACATGGTCCTTCTTCAGGCTCAGCTGCTGGCTTCATGCCTGTTTGGAGATCACATCGTTTTTTAATAAGAATGGTATGAAATTTCCCTGATATACCCTGATTTACACTGAGGGGTTGGTGCTAGAAGCTGGCTAGTGTCCAGAATCCCTCAAGACACTGAAGAGTTCCTCGTAGCCCCTTTTGGGCTCATGAGATGCTTTGCTCCTTAGCTACAGAATATCTGCAGTGTTGGGGAAGATATTGCATTCCACAGATGAAACCATTTCCCCTTATGCCTGTTCTACCCAGCAACATCAGACTAAAAATTAAATTCTGTAGTGTCTAATTACCTTCACAATTATTTCCTTAAGTTGGAGGTTAACTTGACCAAAAGAGAACATTAATTCACGTTTTCTCCAAGACAACAAGCAGCTTCAGCATGGTGCGCTTTGTAGTTTCATGACTTGGTAGAAATGGGGCTGTGAGACTGCCCAGGAATAATAATTTGCCCTAGACGCTTGAGAGACCTCCTATGACTTCGTAGTATGATGGGTTAAAGACACCTTAATGTAAGATGGAGGTGTTTTTAAAGAACGTTTTGGTCCTGCAGATAGAGGGAAATGCTTACTGGGACATTGTAAAATCCTAGGATTGGGATTTTTCATATGTTAATAGATTGAGACACGCAGATGGGTTGCTAGGTTAGTGTGGGAGTGACCTTTAGTCCTATCATCACATCCATTGACCAATAACCTCAATATCTTGAGCAGATCTGGGTCAAACAAACAGGCATGTATTTAGCCCTCATCCACAGGGATGAACAGCCTCTGTGACCACACCATTGAGGATTCTAGACATACACAGTGCCACTGCTTCAGCCTTATCTGCCATGGCAATCATGGTGTTCAGCTAATATTTACTGCTGAGGCTAAAATGGAGATTTCTTTTCCCAGAAGACTTCCTCTAAGTATCCACAAGCAAAAACCACTTACTCCATCTTTGATCCTCAGAGATGCATCAACATATAAAGGCATTTAATTGCTGCATTTTAAATGCTCTTGTCAGAGATTAAATATTGCATAGAAAAATGGATTCAATAAAATGGAGCACAAATCATTACAATTCCAAAACATAAATCTCTTTGTTACAGCTCTTTTGCTGCTGTTGCAAATTGTTGGTGAGTTTTATTGGACCTCTTTTTATCTGTTTTTCTTTTAAAGTATATACATAGAAAGGAGCTTGGAAAATGCAGGTGGAGGGTGAGGGCAATTTTTTTCAGCTGGCCACAGTGAGATGAGAAAATGTGTTTGTGTTATGAAAACAGATTTTTGCAGGAGTCTGGTTCCATATGGGAAATAGAAGGCATTGGATTATTTGGAAGAGAATTCCTAAAGATATTCCAAAAGAATGAACTTTTGAGATTATCCATTACATGTGTCATCTTTTTTTAGTATGAAATTTAATCAGCATTGTGTAATGACATTTCATTTTATATTTCAAATTGCATATTGTAATTACCAAATTACACATTGTAAATATATGATTACATGAATTCGCACCAAAATTCATAATTACACTTAATTACACTAATTGCATCAATCTAAGCTAATCAACTACAAAATACAAGAAAAAGTCACACAAACAAAGCCTACAGAAAAGAACATTTTGATAATGAGCCACACTCCCTGAGTACCCAGAGGCACAACACTGCCTTATATCTAGAAAATAATTCACAAGCAGAGCTGTGTGGGAAACAATTTCTCTGACCTAAAGGTTCTTCTATGAGCTTCACTGTACTAAGGCAAACACACCCCCATATCTTACAAAGTTTTGGGAAGGTTGGATTATTGAAGTCTTTCCCCTTCCTGTATAAAAAGACAGGAGACTTCTCATCAACTCCAAATGTAAGGATCTAGGGAAGGATTTGGATTCAGAGAATTGCCAGTTTCCACCAGAAAAGCAGATACATTGAATGACAGCTTCACATTTTTTAAAACCTAGCCCTAAATCTCCCACTAGAGTACCAGGGTAGAATTTACTTCTGTTGTGCTGAGGGCGATGGTCTGCAGAGATAATTTAATTCTGGAGCACAGCCTTGTTCATTTGAGGTTCATCAAGCAACCCTAGTACTAAAGTGCCTTTTCTTGCAAAAATACCAGCACGTTCTAACTCCATTAGCATAGATATTGCCCTGGCATGATTATAATTTACTTTCTTTACTAATTAGTGGCCTATTTTTCTGCTGGATGTTAACCATGGCTCCAGGAAAGGTTTCAATCATGGAAACACGCAATGCTTTTGATGCACTTTCAGTGGTTAAATCCCATCTTACATATTTATACACATTTCCTTCCTTCTGGGAGCAATTCTGAGGAAACTGATGGAAGTCTTATGATCAGAGGGGAAAACAGGCAATTATGGATCATCCCTTTCCTTTTATCACTGCTGTATCGGTAATTAAAACTGTTGTTCTGTAAATAAGCTTTACATATCTCAAATGAAAAGGAGCTGTTGCCAATAAACCCCACAGTGTGTACACACAGTGTCATCGTGAAGGAGACAGAGGGATGCAGTGCATTGCGCCAGGGGGGCACTCTTGAAAGTCCCATTAATACTCATAATTTAATGATGGGGTGGGTCTGACCATGCTATTCCAAGGTATTTAGAAGTGACACAACTCAGCTCAGGTGTAGTAGATGTGCTTTAAAATGTTGCATTCCGTTCCATCTTCATCACTCATTTCCCAGGAAAATAATCTCTCTGGCATATTTTCTTATTCCCTAATAGATTTTAAAAAAGAAAAGAGCCTTTTCTCTGCGAGCAGCAAGAGGTGAACATGCACTCTTGTTATAAGTGCCCTTTTCAGAATGTCCCCTTCTTCTGAACCAAGACAGTGTTTCGCAGCAGATGTTCAGGGAGGTGTTGGAAAACAGCCTGTCTGTCCAAAGCAAAGAAAACCTCATGTATCCCTACCCTCTGTGTACTGCTATCTTTAAAGGCCTTTGTAAGAGTCTTAACTTGGCGAGTTGTACACTGTTATTTCTAGCGATATAATCATGCTCTCACATTTAATGAAAACAGGAGGGACTGGTATGATGTTTGCTGTTCAACCAGAAGATCCTATCCTGAAAAGACTCATTGTCTAAGTTTAGAGGACTTAGAAAAATTTATAACTAAAACAGAGAGACAAGTCTCCTTTAATTTCAAAACAAATTTTAATTAAGGTATGATAAATGGAAGGATAACAGTTCCTAGCTATGATATATATATGTATATTCAAGAGAAAAAAACAGAACAACCAAGACTGAACGAATAAAAAACTCCTGGATCAAAAACCCCCCACAAACACACACACAGTCTGTCCCCGGTATTTACGGGCAGCAAGCGAGGAGATGAGTG